>JAUEKZ010019936.1:0-18537 GCA_031471865.1 Melibe leonina | reverse complement strand
AGTAAGAATAGCCCCAAGACCTGTTTTTATTGGACTGTAAGAATAGCTCCAAGACTTGTTTTTAGTGGACTGTAAGAATAGCCCCAAGACTTGTTATTATTGGACTAGGAATAGCCCCAAGACCTGTTTTTATTGGACTAAGAATAGTAAGAATAGCCCCAAGACCTGTTTTTATTGGACTGTAAGAATAGCTCCAAGACTTGTTTTTAGTGGACTGTAAGATTAGCTCCAAGACTTGTTTTTATTTGACTGTAAGAATAGCCCCAAGACTTGTTTTTATTGGACTGTAAGAATAGCCCCAAGACCTGTTATTATTCGACTGTAAGAATAGCCCCAAGACCTGTTTTTACTGGAATGTTAAAATACCGCCAAGACCTGCTTTTACCGAACAGTAAAAATAGCCACTATGTACAAATTAAAATAAAAAGCAAACATGTTAGTATTTTCCATTTAGCAGAGTTATTTCCCTTCACTTAGTACTTTGTGGCTTGAGTGACAAACTGATAGCCAGAGCAACTCAAAACTCATGCAATGACTTCTCTACCATAATAAATTGATCCCATTGCAATTAGAGAAGCTCTCTCTCCATTACCAAAGAATTTGAGAGAAAGAAGTAAAAATCAACACTTCTTTTCGATATTGAAACAAACTTTTGTGGAAATAAAAAAATGGAAAAAGTTTCATAGTTTTAAACTTTTTTATTTCCCTAGAGATGAATCAAATATTTACATATTATGACTTTATACCTGGTAGTATAATTCCACTGGGTAGGTGGAGTAAAACAATAGCCAACCCTGATTTGGTTCATACAAGCATGACAAAAAATGATTCTCTGATACAATTATGGCACAGCTCTTGGGCTGACACGACCAATGTGTTGTCTCAGACCCAAAATGCACTTTACAAAGATCAAACTTACAAAAGGTCAAGAAAACCTCTCATATATGATTTAAATGCCAAACTGGAAGATCCCATTGCTATAATTGATTGTAATAAAGCATATCATCATGTACTACAAACATGAAAAGTTTTTTTTTGTCATCAGAGCACCAAAACATATTGAAAAGATGGAATATATGTGTTAAGATGACAACTACAAAAACATTTTGAAATGATGGAGCAACGTTCTTAGTTTACAGTGGACATGAAAAAAATAAAAATACCAATGATTTACCTGCAAGAGCAAACTGTGAGTACCATTTGTTAAAATTTTTTTTAAAGATCAACCATTGCAAAAGAGCACTATCAAGGACCAAGACCCTTTTTAGAAGTAGAATAGGTCTGTACCAACATATCTTGTATTGGAATGTGCAATCAATAGTAAATAACGTATAATGTTAGACCAGACTTAACATAATTACAGTCAGATTGTCCATGAGAACTTGGGCAACTTCTTTGCTCTACGATACTCATTCCAGAGTAAAGTATGCTTGTATTGCTAACCAGCTATTTTCAACTTTCACCTTCTTTGTAACGAATAAAAACCAACAATTCAACACGGGCAACAAATGTAAAATTTAAAAAAGAAAATAATAGGAAGACATGATATGTATAGATGAATACATTGTTTGCTAGTTTGTTTATTAAGAGTTTTAGGGCGCTTGCAACTACTGAACTAGATCTAAGATTAACAACCAATAATAAACATATTGCTTCAACATAAAGGGTAGGGAACCGGGGTCAGAAAAACCAGCTGTGATGACGTAGGTAGTATATTGGGCATTGATTATCACCAACATATCACAAAGATTGAGAAAAAGTTGAAAAAAAATACAAATTAAGAAGTCGGTACATAACTTGGCAATAAAATAATTCGGGTACAAAGACCAATAAGGTGTATTATAACGTGTCTTCTTCATTTTTACGGGTATAAAGAAATTTGTTGGCTGATCCATTAAAACAAAGAATAATCGAAAAAAGAAAAAAATTCAAGATGCGACATGCAGATTGAGACAAAGAATCTGCGTAAATTAGGAATATAGAAATGTGTGTTAGACAGTATCATGCCGTCGTCTCTCACATCACACACTTATCAACATTTCTCTCCACAATGAGTCGATAAGAAATTTGTATTTCTTTAAGACTGAGACTGAACAGGTTCTTCAACAAGCTTGTTGTGGAGGCTCATCAGCTCTTTGAAATACTTGACAGTTTTCACTTTCAATTCCAAGGTTGCATCCTCGTCGCAAATGAAGATTGTGCGCTGATGTTGCTGGAAAGCTGACACAGTCCACATGTGGCTCACCCCTTCTTCAATGGCTTTGTGTAAAGCAAAAGCTTTGTGAGCACCAGTTATGAGTATCATTACCTGCAAATACACACAACAAAATAGTGTTTGAAAAGTGAAGGTACTGACACCATACCTCAATAGGTAGTGTCCACCTCAGAACAAGTGTGTCAGGATGTAAATATCATCAGCATTTTAGCAACTGTCTCACCAGTTGTTTAGCATTATGAGAATAGTTGGCCTGATATCAATACACATTAAGTGAGACATTCCAGTAAACCATCCGTTTCTCTTTGTGTATTTTCTATAGAGCTCCCTCTTTGATATGACCAAATATGTGTTTAAAAGGTCATTTAACACCTGCCCAACAAAAAATTTAATCTTTATACTGGCTGTTTTGAATCATGATACTTCAAGGACAGGTTTAATTTTTATGGGAAAATAATTTTCAAATCATTCAACAATTTGGTAGAACGTAGGCTCAAACAATCAAAACTAAGAAACGTCAACTGAAGTATCTGAACTGCAATTTTGACATGTGTGTTACACATGTATAAAATTTCTCATGAGGATCAATAAAGATATCTTATGTAATTCAAGACCTAATCACTAACCTCATCAGCATCCATCACTGTGCCGACCCCAACCGTCAAGGCTCGAGTAGGAACTTTGGTGAGGTCATTGTCAAAGAATCGAGCATTGGCCAAGATGGTGTCCTGGTTGAGAGTCTTAAGTCTAGTTCTGGACACAAGGCTGGATCCCGGCTCATTGAAGGCAATGTGGCCATCAGGGCCAATCCCTAACATATGAAGAGAGATTTGAGAAAAAAACCTATTGAGGAACCCTTGTACTTGTAGGAAGGAAGCAAATAAACCTTTTCAAGTCTTACATTTTCAGAAGATAAAAATAGTAAAAAAAAACAGTTATATATTTTTTTTAAGAGCTGTAGAATCAGGATTTCCTGCTGAAGATGTAAAGAATTATCTAACAAAAATGATAAATATAAGTAATAAAGAATGTTAATCCAGCTGACCTTTAAAAATAGATGAATATAACCAAACTTACACACACCTAGTTTCTTAATTGTAAGACTGAAGTATAACCTCACAAGGACCTATATCCTGTGAGTTTTTTTTCAAAAGCGATTTGAGATATTTTCAAACATATGAAACTTTACCGCCAATGAACAAACGAATTCCTCCAGCATCGGTAATCATCTTCTCATAGTGAGCACATTCTTCCTCTAAGTCCTCTGCGTTGCCATCAAGGACGTGAGCATTTTTAGGGTCAATATCAATGTGCTTGAAGAAGTTGTTCCACATAAAAGAGTGATAGCTCTCTGGGTGATCTCTGGCCAGAGCTGTGAGAAGTACAAAAATAAATGTTTAACTTAGCCCTTTTGTCAGCCACACTGTGCTGTGCGCTTAGGCGTCCTTAGAATTGAATTTATTATTCATCAGGCTTCAATGCTCACCCTGACGTCCTGATGAGCTGTTTCTCTTGCCAAAAAGATTACAAAGAACCAAAGCATGACGTGAAAGCAGTGCCTTAGGTTACCAGCGCAGTGTCATAGCACAAAGTCACTTCGCTTATGTTAGTAGTAAGGGAATTTAAAAATAATTCACATTAAAAATGACAGGAGAACAATTGAAGCTTTTAATAAAAAAAAAAAAGTGTACGGCCATTCATGTTTTTTTTACAAGGATTTTCATTTGCATCTTTACATTGGAAGTGTCCGGTCAGTCTTCAAATTCTTTATTCCAACTGAGGACAATCTTAAATCCTATTACCAACCTCATCACAGGCCAATAGAGGAGATTTTTCAATAAAATAGCTCTACCTTTATATTGCCAATACTAGAGATTATTTTTCAAAACTATGTTATGTCCAGACAGCAATGTTCATGAAAGGAAATCTAGGCAGCCATAGTGAGTATGATTGACAGATAAAAAATAGACAGATATAAATTTTTTTTTTAAAATGGGAACATTTCATGCATGGTTACATCTCCCATCACTTACCAACATATTCATCCATGTTGAACGTTTTCACATACTTGAAAGACAGTCTGCCCTCCTTATGGAACTCAATCAGTTTGCGGTACATCCCAAGGGGTGTACTGCCTATTAGATAAAGAAAGTAAGAGGTCAAATCCCAGAAATTTTAGTAATTCAATCATTCTCTTCTTCTGCTATAATAGCTCAATACAGTAGAGCTGACTATGATATGAAAGGATGAATGTTCTTAAAATTAAAATCAGAAACCACACTATAATGATAAAAGTTGACATTAGGTTAGGACCTTATGTATGTTTATTTTCTTTATGATGTAACCTGTCACACAGGTTTACACAATTTTAGTTTTAGTTTATTTGTTCTAAGTGTGTGGTACGGTAGCTAGCATAGATTAATGATAAAAGTCTAACATGTCAATGTTGTAATAATTATGTGTCATGGGTAGTGTGTCTGGTTTTCGTTTCATTCTAAGATAGCGAGTCCAGGGTGGCTAGAAGAGATTTACTGTAGAGTATCACATTGTAGTTATCCCTATCATGTTTTGAGTTAGAGATAGTAGTTAAGAGATTTATTTTAGAAGGCTGGGAGGTACACCAACTCACTCGTCTAGACACATAAGTTAGAGGAAATTGTTCACTGTGGTGGGAGTCCCTGACACCGAATTAGAAATCTGATTACGGCCGTTGTCTGCTGAGTGTGCAAGGGGAGTTATTTGATGCTGCCTGTGTGGTGTTCGTCCGAGTGGTGGTGCCAGTGTGGTGCGCCGGTATGTGCTGTGTAAATGGGATTAACAAAATTGATAGTATTTCGTATGGGCCGTCTGCTATCTTACCTGGCTAAAGATATTTCAGTGTTGTTTTTAGGAAGTTTTTGACTGTATTTCCGTTCTATGAGAGCTGACTAATCTTGGTCCATGGGAATAATTAATTGATTGTGAGGGAGGGGTATAGTATGGTATTGGACTGTCTTTATCTGTGTGGGGTTATATAAAGTGATTTTCTATTCTATCTATCAGTGATGTCTTGAGCTCCATTGCAAGAGGACGTCATTTCTTGTCTGTCTCTTTTCGCAAAGTGATTTGTATTTGTTTTAGTCTTGTGGTATTTCAATTCAGGTCAGTTGTACACCATTTACATTTACTTAACTTTATTTTATGATTATAATATACTATTGAAGTGTACACAATTCACATGATGCTATATAATTAAATTAAGATAATTGAGTGTTGTAAACTACTTTGTCAAGATAGTTAATGTGCATCTCCGTGTTGTGAGATGAATGCAGGGTGTCATATACAGTGTGTTATATTAAGTATTAGGTCTATAATTCTATATATGTAGACTAGACTAGATGTGTCTAAACATTATATATATTCTAAGTATACAAAGTTCTTGATGCCTTTTTTGGTGATTTTTCATATAATGAGAAGCGCATTTATGCTAGACTGCTTGACCTAGACCTTGTTACTGTTAAGTTTTATATTACAGGTATGTAATCATAGTATTTGAATCACACTGTCTTACACACAGTGCTCAATTATTACAGATAAGTATTATATAGTAAGTAGATCTCTGGGAGTGGACTGCAGAGAGCAAGGGAATTAATTAGGTAGACTCTAGATCTATAGAGACAGTAGAGATACGCACCATGGTGATACTATCAAATTGATTTAACCATTCCTATTCCATTGGTGTGGATGTCAGATAACTACTGTGTACTTCAACTTGTATCAATTACCTTGATTGTCTCTTTTCCAGAATCCACTATTGTTTGTTTTTCTGTTAACTGTTGTTCAGTCTGTTGTTATACTGTCAAGCAGTAGTTCTTGTATCTCTAGTATTTTATTGAGTTAGCTCCCGTTACCCCATTCCACTTCCCAGTTTATTCATCCATATTAATCCTTTAAACTATTTGCTCTAGCTATTGTATTGAATCTATTTGATTATTTTACTTGTTTATGGGTGAATAAAGCGGTATAAATTTTATTTTTATTTTGTTCTAGGGTTAATTTGTTTTAGACCGGAGTGACAAACTTGGGGGCTCGTCGAACCATTTTTGAACCTTTCTTTATCTTCTTCTTTCTTTTTTTCTTCTTCTCCATTTCACTTTGTAAACTGAACCTGGCTACAATGATATACTCATTTTGACACTACCTGTTCAAAATTTGATTGACTTACCTGTAGGTAAACCAAGTGTAAAATATTTGTCGGGGCCAGGGTTGTATTCGATTATTCTCCTGCGCACATATTTTGCTGCCCACTCAGAGACATCAGTGTACTTGTCTAAAACCACAAGCCTCATCTTTCTTTTTCTTTTTCGTTTAAGCTGTAAAAAGAAAAAGTAAAAAGTTAATAGAAATTTTTTAACAGAGATTATTCAAATTAGAACAGAACATTAATTCTTTCAATTCTAAGGACATCAAAAACTTCAAGACTTGCCTGTTCTTATACCAGATAAATCAGATTTCGGTGAACTGACATATGCCAAAAGCCTGATTTATTTAGTATACACATACATTTTAGAGATTTTGCATGTTTGAGTTGGGTTAGAATTAGACCTTGCTGTGAAAAAGTTAAAAAAATAATCCTATTTTCATATGTAATAATATCTAGGTACCAGTCGGTTGCGACAGGCAGCATAGAGTGTTATTATAAAATTTTCTAAACAAAAGAGTTTTACATGGTTCTTTTGATACACTCAAGAAATCTTAATAGACCTGCCTACTTAAATCCTTACGGTATTACTGTTATTATTATTAATATTTGCTGTTAATACTGTCCTTCTTGATCTTCCCCCTCCTCTTTTTCTTCTTCTTCTTCATCTTCTCCTTCCCATCATTCGTATTATTATTATAACTTTAATTATCATTCTTATTATTGTTTCTATCATTGATATAATATGCCAGAGTGCAATATATAACAAATTCATAATTTCCATTATATTGGATGAATAAAAGTATATCTTATATCTATCTACAACCAAGTGTGATGAAAACATTAATCAACTTGTCGGTACAACAAATACCATGTGCAGAAGGAAAGAGTGACAGAAAGGAAGGTGAAAGACTTCCTGTCAGTTAGGACCATAGGGAGTGCATTCAACTGCAGAATGACCCATTAATGCTGTGGTCAAAGTGTTTTAGAGAGCATTTGAAAGGTGTTTTGTCTGATGAGGTTTTGCAAGGTAATGACAAAATTTTAGGCTGGTGATGTGAAAAACACTATCTATGTGACTCAGGATAGGTGATCCCTCCACTCACACAATGTAATCACTTCACAGTTATTATCTGAGTCAAGATTTCATATTATATTATCTTCTAGACTAGACATTACTTGCACTTTTAGCTCATATATGATTGAGGCCACTTGATGTTCTTCCAATAATGGAATACAAAGAGAAACCCTGACAGTAAAGAGTGGCAAAAGAAGATGTTCAGAAAACCGGTACCTCTAACTAAGCACTAAAGACGTTCATTTACTCTTATTCATCGTGAAATGTCAGAGCCATCCGCTCATGTTTGCTAAAAGTAAACTATTGGTCGAAGCTTAGCTCGAGTTCAGACTTCTAATGTGGAAGCTGAGACATGTTCCTCCATGAATTCTAGAAGAAAAATAAAATAATGTTTTTCCAAATAGTTATTATAGTCTAACACTCACCAATACAGCTCACGAAAATATTTCCTGTTTCAAGTCAAGGGCACTGATGATATATATCACACAATCTCACTCGACACTTGCGCGATAAGACTGATTTCTATAGTTGTAAAATTGGCTACGCAAGGAGTTTACTGAGAACGATCAGCGTAATCACATGATAAAAGACACAGCCTAAATTTAGATTTGATCACATGACCCCATGTTGGGGTCAGTCAGCCAAACAGGTCAACGGGGTCGGCTACAAAAAGGACTTTTTATTTATATTTTGCTTACTCGTTATTTATAGCATGCAAACTCAGTTACAATTTCTATCGATTATCAAAATTATAGACCTTTTAAATCAGCCAATAATATCTTTTAATCCATTTGCGTGTACCGTGTTTCATCATTAACTTGGGGTCACCGCGGGTCACAAGTCACAAACAAAATAAGCTGTCGTTTGTCACTGAACGACATGGCCGTTAAATTGCATTCAAAATTCTCGTCCACTGCTCTAAGGTGTGGTATTCTCTTACAAAATGATTCAAGGTTAAGTGTTATCATCGGATTGACAAAAACTGTATCTTTCAATACAAGAAGACATATATTCAATTCTCATCGTGGTGGATTCAGAAGAAAGTACTGCTATGGACACCGGTTGTTCTCCACCAAAACCATTGCATCTGTTGCCACTTTTGGAGGGACAGCTGCTGGTGTTAGTGGACTTCTACTCACCTCAAGCTTTGTACAGTTGTGTGCAGCTAATACACCGTCTTTAGGTATAAATTCGTATTGTTTTTATTGTGTGCTTTTATCTCCAAACCATCTTCATATTCTAATGAAAATCTAAAAAATAAGGCTAGACCTAGACTTCTATCTAATGTATGACTTTTTTACCCAGTTTAAAGTGCTCTTCTTACTTTAGAGGTGCACTCCAGTTTGAAAGGTTGGCTTTTGTAATTCAGATATTTTGTCTACGATAATAAGTCGTATTTTAGATATTTTTAATTAGGAAGAATTGAATTAGAAAATAGACAAAGAGAAAGAAATATAAGTGTTTTTTATGCACATGAGGGCCACGCATTTTATAACACTGCCAGGAGTGCACTTTTTTAGGGTTGTGCGCTTCATAGAAATACTGGACGTCTAGGTTTCTGATAGACAAATTGTTGTTTTGATACCTTTTTCACGGGAGGGTGGGAAAAGCTATTTTACTTGCAAAGGAACTGTCAGACAGGTCTCTTCAGCTGGACAAGGTTATTCTCATCGCATAATTAGGCAAACAGTTGTGAAATTATCAAAACAAGATTTTGGATTATATATTTCTTAGATTCGGTTGAAGACAGAAAACTTTTTAAAATGTCACTCATATTCAAGACAATACCATGGCCCTGTCTGGTTGAAGGGAGCTGTTGGGGGATGATGCATAGTTTAGATATGCTGTCAATTTGTCCTCCCCTTTTATATCAAACAACCCACTGAATTTTTTTTCATCCTTTTTTACCAACAGGATATTTCATTATTCTAATCTTGCCTCCATGCACATATATAATGCTTTTCAGTTGAGTTTTTTTGCTAATAAGATGCAAATGATGCGTAACAGTTTAAGCCCTGTCCGATTTTTATTGACATTTTTCAATAGGGTTTTTTTTTTTTTCAAATTATTATTACCCTATTTTGTTTCCAGAGGAATCTTTACTTGTGTCTTGTAAACTTGGGTCTGCCACTGAAGTCACCAGGTAGGTCTTTTGTTTTTTCACATTTTAAATGTCATTCATGGATACAAACTTTAGAATATTTTAATTTACACACTTTTAAATTGGTATGTTGAATATATATTTGTTATTGACATGCACATGCATCATCAAGACTGATTGAATGGGATGAGGAAATAGGATATGGTATTGTGAAACTCAGCAGATAGAAGGAAAGACTGCCTCATGATTGATTTTAGTCTTTTTCATTCCCTCTTGTGGTATTCTTAATTTTGATATTATTATCATGAGCTATTTAAAAAGTAATCATCATGATGATTTAAAAGAGACTAATATGACTATTATTATTACCTGCTCTCACACAAATTGTTTTCTGGATCTTTTCTTACTTCATAATAAAATTAAGTCCAATTTGACATATATATTGTTAAAACTCTTCTGTTCTTTGTAATCATTTGCATTTATTTGCAGATTACTTCAACTGGGTGCAAATGTTAACAAGACTCATGAACTAGGATGGTCCCCATTGCATGTTGCTGCTGTCAACAAAAAAGCTTCGTATGTTAAATCAAATCTTGCATACATATAAATTATGTCAAAAGACATTGGCTCTGTGTTCAACTTAAACATTTTGATTTTTAATCAAATGTAAATAAGGTTTAGAATTAACTGAGACTTGCACTCATCCCTGATGAGCAACATGTTTTATTTGCTACGAAATAAGTAAATGCTATAAAATCATCTTGGAGTATGAACATATCATCTTTGTTACATGTATTTTTTGTTAAGGATTGTTAAAATCCTTCTGGACCATGGAGCCAATCCTAACACTCTTGATGAGTTCACAACTATAGCCAGCAAAGCAAAGGAGATGAGGATGAACGCACTTCATGGTAACATTAATTTTTGTGTATATTTAAGATAATTACATTTTATCACAGTTCATTTTTCAGAAACTTTTTTGCTACTTATTATGAAAATGGACATGTTAAGTTGAAATTGAAAAAGATGATATGTGGTGAATTGTGTATGCTAGGCAAAGTAAAACTGTCAGATTAGTGGTAAAGAATTTTTATGCTTTCTCAACTCAGTTCAGTCATTATCTAACAAGTCTCTGTTTGACAATGACATTGAGAATAAAAAACTGAGTTTAAATTCTTTCTCATTCATTGTAACATAAACCTTCATAGATATCCAGATTATGAATGCAAAGTGAATAATTAATACATTTTTTTGTTTTAGGATTACATTTCCTTTGATTTGAGTAAAATATTAGATTCGTGAAAGCATCATTTTATAAATATTTTGGAGTTGAGAGAAATTTTCTCTTCCGTTCTTAGTACTTAAATAGTTTTGAAAACAATTGTATACAGCAATACATTGTTATCGAAATGATATTTTTTTTGTTTATTCCTTATTTTTTTACTATTATCTCTCTCAGTTTTACTGAGGAGGGAAGAGGAGTTTTCAGATCGACTGAGCAATCGTGCCAACTTCAAAGATTGTACTCCCCTTCATTATGCAGCTCTCATGAACGATGCGGACACTGTTAATGTGCTGTTACAGGCTGGTACAGTATATGAAGCGTTCTTTTATTTACATTTGTCTGTAAAAGTATTTTTGATAGAGCTGTAAATGTTATTCAAGGGAGGTAGCATTATTGTACGTGGGAGGATCAACAAATTATAACTTTTAGTTGGAAATGTGAATTCCAACCCAATGAGACAGCACATGGTCCTGCAAAAGAAAAAACGCCTTTGTAAAGCTTTACTGGGTGTTTTGCTGCAAGTGACCCTTTGAGCCTTTTCTAACATTGTGATGAATAATCCTTGTTGATTGTTTTTCACTTTAGGGAATAATTGAGATGAAAGACATCTCCAATGTCCTAGACTTTGTCATCCTGACTTTGATTATAAAACATTTTGGTCCCAGCTGATAAAGTTAGATTTCATCATGTGTCACTAGTGATAATAAAAAACAAAATACATTGTGATCAGTCACAAAGTTATCTTTACACTAAGTCTTAGTTACAAAGTCAAGCAAAATGCTGCAAAACCTTGTGTCACAATTGGCTAATGTTTTCAGAAAAACACTCTATGCGAAAAGACTGATGACCTCATTTCTTGATTTATCATTTTTTTCTATTATTGATAATTTAAAAAAATGGAGTGGTATTGTACATTTCCATCAGTATATTATTGAGATTCTATTTGGGTTGTCTCAACAGGCGCTGACCCAACCATAGAGAATGCTTTGGGTCACAAAGCTGTTGAATATGCCAGCCACCAGGCCATACGCCAAGAAATGGGGAAGACAGCACAAATAGTATGTCTCTAATCACTTGTCTCAAGCATAAAACATTCTTGATGATTTGTTCTATGAATGTCTTGCCTGACTGTTACATCATGTAACAATTTTATGGATTTTTATTTTTTACTTTGTTCTGAATGTAATTTTGACTCTTAGTACTTTAATGGGAGAGGGGTTGGGGCAAAGCTACTTTGTAAAAACATTGATATTACTCTCAAACTTGTTATACCACCATCCTTCAACAACTTATTTGTAACATTTGTGATTTGCACATACAGTTGTAATTACATCTTGTCATATCATCAACCTAACACTAGATGACTGACCAAACACATTCTCTCAGCTGTTCACCTAACACTTGCTACTTTCTCTGATTTGTCACTCATTGTTCAATGCATTCCCTTTAGCCCTGGAGACAATGAGTTCTTTCATCTTCATCACCATTGTGCTATCCCATTGACAAAATTATTATTCATGTTATTTTTTACAGGAAAATTTCAAACTTGTTCCCTGTGTAGTGCTAACTTAGAAATACTGCTTGTATGAATGCTATAAAACACAATCATTTGAAAAAATGGAAATGTATTGTCAAAATGATATTTCTGTATCCCCATCTCCCCTTTCCCTCAGTTAAGTATTGCATACCTAGCTACATGGATATCTATTTTTTTCTAATTATTATTTTTAGTTCATTGATAAGAAGAAAGCATTAGAAGCAGAGGAGAGAAGAAAATTTCCACTGGAGCTTCGTTTGAAAGAGCACATCATTGGCCAAGAGGCTGCAATAAACACAGTTGCTGCAGGTCTTTTTCTTTTTTTTTCTCTTCTAATTAGCCTTTAATGCTAATTTCTATTTTATCTCTTGTTTTTTTTGTTGTTGTTTAAAATTAATATACTGACTTTTGGTTCTTGGTTGTCAGACCAAGCTGCTGCAACCAATTCTGTGATTTTTCTAGTCATGGACATTAAGTGTGATCTCTATCCTGGGTAACAGATTTTATGTCATCTAGGTCTTTTGTCTTAAATTCTTGGTCCTTGGGCCTTAAGAGAATAAAACATGACCAAAGACTTTTGATACACATTCATATGAGTGAATAGAAACCTACTTTGTTGATAAATTCAAGCTGTTCAGGAGAAAAGGAAAGTTCACATTTATGTTACTATTAAACTGTGCAATTATAGAGATTCTTATTACCAAACTATATTATTTATGCAGATAAAGTTAAATGTAGTCACCATGCTTAGCATCCAGATTTATGGCAAACAATAAAGCCTGATACAGAGGGGTTTTTGGGTTGTTTTTTCTTTCATTTAAAAGCTTTTTATTTGTTCGTACTTTGTTTTTGACCAGCTGTACGAAGAAAAGAGAATGGCTGGTATGATGAAGATCACCCATTGGTGTTTCTCTTCCTTGGCTCCTCAGGCATTGGTGAGTAAATATTGCCATGGACATCATAGGCTTTTTTTTTTTAGAAACATATCCACTTTCACTGGGGATATTTCATACTGTGTAAATATTACCTTCTTGCATTTTTTGTATTTTCTTTGAAAAACAAAACCATTTGTAAATCCATAAATGTTATAATCAAGAGAACAAAAAAAAGTTAAATCAAAAGGTTGGTGTTAACTTTCTAACCATAATGTTATTACATGAAAGGTGTTCAATATTTTATATAAAATATTCCATTACTTCGAGGTAATTGGATCTAAACATGTTTCAAAATAAAAATTTTAAATTTAAAGATTTATGGCAGCACATCATTCCATTCTACACTGTTAGATTTTGATATGAGCAGGTTGTCTTAAGATGTGACAAGATTTTTGTATCTCAACAATTCCTTCCTATTGTATGAAAAAAATTAGTATTTGTATTACTAACAAAAAGATCCATCCTTAATGAAAAAGAGCCCTATCCGCTTGATAATTTCTAGTCCCAGTTGGTTTGAAATACCTTCAACCTCTTTTAACTTGTAGCACAAGTGGGGTTTTAAATCACTTTAAGGTTATATCATATATGTCATTATTTATTGATTACTATGGTTGATAATAAATTGTATCATCTGCTTTGGTTTTTGAACATAGGAAGTCACATAGATAATTATGATTGTTTAATTCCCCTATCTGAATTTTTTATGATGTTTATAATTCTAGGTAAAACTGAATTGGCTAAGCAAGTATCAAGCTACATACACAAGAATAATAAAGAGGTACCTGTCAATTGGAGATAATGTTTCATTTGCCTTAAAACCATTCTCTTGATTAAGAACTTTTTTTTTGTAATTAATTTGTTATTTTGACCTCTCTCTGGAATAATCTGGATTGTTTATGTATAAGATTTTATTTTTTATATCATATTGCATCAACTATCATCCTCATTGATCTGTCTTCTATCTCTACCTGTAGTTTAATTACTTTCTCTCTCATTTGACCAACACAGTGAATGTTGACTGTTTGTTCCTGTTTTGATGCGGCCCTTTATATCCATTTGTGTATATCTGTCTCTCTCTCTGTCACTCACACAGATTCTCTCTCTCTCTCTCTCTATCCTTCTCTATCTATATCTCTTTTCTTTTTCTCACATTGTCTCTCAGGTATTTCCTGATGTAATTATTCCATAACAACCTTTATGCTTTTCTTTCTAGCCATACTATCCTGTCACAGTTAATGAAGGCTTCTCTAAATATGTTTATCTTATGTGTATAACCAGGCCTTCATCAGAATTGATATGTCAGAGTACCAAGAAAAACATGAGGTAATTCAAGCTTTCTTATTGAACAAATTTAAAGGATAAAGGGTATGTATTTTATCAACGTATGACCAACTAAGCAGACCTTGACCAAAAAAGGTCAGATTGGTTTAAAAGATTGGGACTCCAAATGATCCAGTTAGACTTAACTCTACTTTTGGTTCAGTTACCTTAAGTTTTGTATTTTTTTATATTAGCTGTTTAAATACACCATAAATGAAAATACTTTATTGATTGATTAATGGATTGATTGGTTAGTTGATTGAAACACATTTCCAACTTGTTTCTTCCTATCCTTTTTGTAGGTGGCTAAGTTCATAGGTTCTCCCCCTGGTTACATTGGCCATGACGAGGGTGGCCAGCTGACCAAAGCTCTAACCAAGTCCCCCAACGCTGTGGTTTTGTTTGATGAGGTGGACAAGGCACACTCAGATGTGCTGACCATCATGCTACAGCTTTTTGATGAAGTTAGTAAAGCCAAACTCGAGATTAGATATACAATATGTTTTATTTTAAATTCTTGATTATAATTCCTATTTTATTACACTAAAACCTTGTTTTACCGGCAAGTTTGGGTAAGTATTAAGTTGGCGGTATGACGAAAATGACTGTAGGTACAACGAAAATACCATGTTAAGTTGAACAGGGTGATCTATCTAGAGAGGTGAAAGATCTCACTGTTTGTAGGGCTTATAATGAGTGTAGTTTTAAGATGACCCGCCGGGAAAGAGAAGGAAGTGTTGAGCGAAGTGTTTTTTTTATATTGTTAGGTTTAATATGGAATTTTATGCTAGTGGTATAACGAGAATTATGCAAGTCATGAATGTTACTGATAAGTTTAGACAGATGGTGGTATAATGATATTTTTAGTGTTTTTATATAGCGGTCAATCCATTCCATTGGATTGGAAAGCCAAAACCTAGCGGTATAATGAGGTTTGAGTGTAAAAATAAAAATTGAAGTTACATGCTCTAGCTTGCATAGAGACCTTATTATTTATTATTTGAGATGTTCTGTGCTCTACAAATACAATATTAATTAGCGCTATATATTAAGTGATTCGAGCCCATAAGCCGCAGTGTGCGGCTCGCTGTCCTTCGTATGAAGCCCATAAGCGCACATAAAGCTCATTTGGTTTTGGATATTTCAACGGTTACCTAAATTTATTTGAGTAAAATACGAAACTCATGCTACTATACATCTCCTGAATCTACATGTGTATTTGGTTTTCTTTTGAATCATGGTTTCATTGTGTGGCGGTTGTTTATTTGTGATTCTTTGTTCTTTTTTTATAAACAAGTGGTAACAGTGTGACCAAAACAAACAAGATGGCGGATCAGCCTACTCATAAACGTCAGAAAAAGCCTTATAACTGTTAAATGACATTACTTTGAATGAAATGGAAGATACTGATGGGTCTAGATGTGGTAGTAATGAAAGTAATGTTTGTGAGAGGGAAATGTGGATTTAGGTGATTCCCTCAATTTTGTTATAAATATAGGGCCATACAGTGAAATATAGACTAGTAATTTTTTTTAAATCATATGAAATTGGTTGCAATGCCAAAATGGCATAATGAATAAGGGATTAAAATTAGGATGGTGTAAATTTCTGAAAAATTTTATCAAATTATGCACAGCATGCATTATTTCATCAAGCTCTGTGTACAAGGGATTGGACACCAAAACAAACAAATTTGAAAGAATTCATAACAATCTACTGGTAAAATATATCTGCTATGATAAACGACCATTTGTTGTAAAAACTGATAGAAATTTCTTTAGGGCTACAAACTGTATTTCTTCTCTTTACCTTTACCTTTCTAAGAAAGAATGAATGTGATTATTTCATTATCCTTAAATGTAGATTTGGATGTAACACATTTTGCTAAAGTTGTTTAAACAATTGGATGAATCATATACAGCCCTGCCCCTGAAATTAAGCTATGTGGATTTAATTGTGTTTAAAACAGGGTAGATTGACAGATGGCAAGGGCAAAACAGTGGAATGCAAGGATGCCATCTTCATTATGACGTCCAACCTGGCTAGTGAAGAAATTGCACTGCATGCATTACAGCTGCGACTGGAGGCTAACAACCTATCAGAGATGAGAGGAGCCAACAAAATTGGTACGACCCAAACACCAAATAGACATCCATATTTTAAGTCTAGTGGTATGGCATATGTCATGGTTGATGGTTGATTTAGGAACTTTTCCTTGCCCTCGTCTGATAATCTGGTTCATCAATAAAATAGGAATTCTTAACAACAGGGTCAATGAAGGAGAAAATATTAATACTGATAAGTCAATCCAGATGATAAGAGATTGATCTGTCTAGTAGGAGGTGAGACTGAAAATGTACCTCCGATATGGAATAAAGAATAAACAGCAAAACATTTTATAAAGTGTTTTATTCCTATTTCAATTTATGAAACAGATAATTACCTCTTACTAAAAAGAGAAGGAATACAGCTGGTTCAAGTTCTTTATCTCAAAATTTTAGGGTTTCAGAACAGAATTATTTCTGGAAACTGGAAGGCAACCTGTTAATAAAAAAGAAAAAACTTTGAAATGTATGAATGCTCTGTCTAAATTAGTTTCATAAATAATTTTTAAAAATTCAACTCCTTATCTTATGGTTGTATGATAAAGCAGTAATCATGCACTTATGAATAAGATTGGTGCCATAGATAGGTCAATAGGTAGAGCGTCCATCTCATAACTGCTGTAGGGCGGAGGCTCAAAGCCCAGCCACATCATACCTAAGATGACATTGAAAATTAGCATTTTAGCAACTCTCCAGACAGGTTTTTGAATCAAGACTGGTCGGCCTGGTGCCAATATGCTTATAAATTTGAGAGATATTATTGTGAGCCCTCTGTTAATCTCTGTGTGGCAGCAAGTTAACTTTTCTGGAGAGCTCTGCCTTTGATATGAATACCTAAGATGTGTCAAAATGTGTGTTACAGAGACACATCACAACTGAGAAAAGATTGTTTTGTGACACAACTGTTTTTGTGATGTCATTTGTCTTACGGATCTTACAAGTTTTTTGTTCATCTAACTTCTTTTAATGTTTGTTTCTATTGTTAAGATTATTCAAATGGATCAACAATGTTTTTCAAATGGGGAAAGCCTACATCTGTTAGGTCTTTAACTGATACCGGCTGATGCTGTTATGAATTTGATGTCAATTCTTTTGAAATTATATCTGAAGACAATGTTTTAAAAAAGGTTTTATGATGCTTCATTTCTCTCAGAGGACTTGGAGCAAGCAGAAAAGGTTACCATCTCAAGAAAGTTCAAAGATGGAGTTGTGAGGCCTATTCTGAAGGTAATTACTTTGTGAAATAAGAGAAACAAAGCTTGAAGCTTTGATCATTATATTTTTTTTGTATTCTAGTACAATGCACACAAACACACACACTCAAATTAAGAAAATGTTCCGTTGTCTGCTGTTTATACCAAATTGCAGATAGCTTTTAATATCATTCAATAGGTATTTTCAAGATAATGAATAGTTATCTCCTTCACCAAGCAATTTAAACTTCTGCTGATATAAAGTGACAATGTGAGTTTGTGTGTGGTGAAATTTATTACCTCTCCTCCAATGGTCATCTTTTGTCTTTTCTTCTTCCAGCACAAGTTTCGTAGAGATGAATTTCTAGGGAGGATCAATGAAATTGTTTACTTTCTCCCTTTCTCTCAGTCTGAGCTCTCAAAACTTGTCAGTAGAGAGCTCCAGTTCTGGTCAAAGAGGGTGAGTGCTATTCTCTATTTTATGACTATATAACTTCCAACTGCGTTTCTAAAATACAGTGCTCGCCGGATTCTAGCACACCGGATTCTAGCACACTCTGCAGTACAGCACGCTAAGTCAAGGTTACC
>JAUEKZ010019826.1:0-18522 GCA_031471865.1 Melibe leonina | reverse complement strand
TTCATCCATGTTATTAAAATCATTTCTTCTCTGTCTTTGTCCAGCAATTCTGGCAGTTCAGTACAACTGTGTGCTCAGCCCATCCTCTTCGAACTCTAGATTCGATAGGCCCTGATGGAAGCAGCAGTAAGTGAAGTTAAACTTTTGACACTTCAATACTTTTATGACCAAACTGCTTTTTATGGCATCTACAATGTACTTATTTTAAAGTAAAATTCAACATTTTCTTGGAAAATTTGGTGATCATGTACAGAGCTTTATCTAACTTCTACCATTCTCACACATCTTGCTCTAGTATGGTGGGGAGCAAGCACTAGAGATGATAAGAAATGAGTCAGATTTAAATATTATGCAGTGCAGGTACCAGACAAAGCTGTAGAAAGCTGGTAAATGGAAAGGTAGAAATGCGACAAGAGAAGGATTTGAACCTGGAACCTGCCACAGCACCCATCACTGGCAGGTCTCAGTTTTGAAATCTCTTCTTACCACTTTTTGTCTCTTCCATTTCTCTGTTTTTTATTGCTTTGTCTTTTACCTGCACTGCATGTTTTTTTCAAATCTGACTCACACCCTTCACTCAACAGGCCTTACACACAAATCATCATTTTAACTCCTAAAATTATAGTCCTCTTAACAGTGCCTTCTGTCATTATTTCAAAATATCATCATGCATTTCTTTATTACTAATGAAAACCCTGTTCTACGAACGGAGGAAAGTCCAGTTCAAATCTGAATCTTTCTCTCCAACAAAAACGACTTTTTGGTTTGTACGTAATGCGAGTGGCATCTGTTGCCGAGATTGACCAGTCGTGACGAATTGCTATTAAAAAAACAGCAATAATGATAATAATGAAGAAAATTGTACAATCGATAATAATAATAATGAGGTATTGATGATACCAAAAAAAAAAAAAAAAATCTCACCCAACTGAGGATCAAACTCATGACCTCCAGATGGCTCTTGTATACTGGTTAAGAGACTGACGTGCTATTCTCTGCTCTAGCAGGGCAACCGTCTTTTCACGCTTTTTAATGGTCTAGTCTTTTCCCATTGAGTCCCTAACCCAGCTTTGACTGGTCTTGCGTCTTGTCAATTTTAAAACCCTGTTCTATGAATGGAGAAAGTGCCGTTCAAATAGGACAGTCTCTCCCTCCAAAACTAACTACGCTTTTTATTGTTTGTCAGGGATGGTTTGAGAAACAATTTGACAAATGATATGTTTTCCTCAAACACACGACAACACTGACCACGATTAATGGCGGACCATTTGAACCTTGTGCAAGCAGTACACTTGGCAGATATTTTCATTGTACACAACACTAAGAGTCGCAATAAAATCATTTTCTGAGTCGATTGATGATAATTGTGTACATTTATGCAATAATCGTATTTAATTTAATGCTTCCAGTTCACAATGCTAATAATGGTCTAATCATAGTATTAATAAAATGAACTGTTACTGAAAGACTGTATTTGAGTTTATAGAAGCTATGAACAGTCAGAGAGCTAGATAACGTTCTATCTTGCAACTGTACAACAACTGATGATTGACCAATCGCATTGAATTACTAGATACTATACTTAAAAAGTTTAACTGTTTGGGGCCTTGCCTTGGATAAACAAAGTTATATAAACTTATAATGTTGTTTATTCACTTACCATAAAATTTTTCACAGACAAAAAGACCAATCTAATATATATAGAAATTAAATTTATCACCATAGTAAGTTTCATGCCAATCCGTCCACGAATGGCCGAAATCAAGATTTTGATTTTAGTATATAAGATTCTTAAATTGTTCGTTATTGTGAAGTGCTTAGAGCTTGCTAGATATGGAAGGAGACAGTTTGTAAGTGATATTTATTATTATAATTATTGTTGTTTCTCTTCAGACTGGGACTCTGCGTTAATGATCATCGTGAATGGAGAGAAAGATGAGCACTTGGAGATGCTGGAGGGGGGTGTGATGCGGCAGCTCATTGATGAGAAGTGGAAAACCTTCGCCAGGGTAAATAGTTACCAGATAACCTTTCACCTTTAACTTCTGTTAGGGAAAACTATTGAATTATTTACAATTTAATGAATCGATATCAAACTTTTAGATGTTCCTTAATGACAAAATTTATATCTACTGTTCTTATGCATGTTTGTACATGAATTTCCTATTGATTTTCCAGATTTGTTATTATTGGGTAAGGTAATATATAAATTGTATATATCCTTATCATTATCATGGTGATCCCCAATTGCTTTTGCTTCTGACTTGTGTCAGGTTATTCTATGCCACCATCACTATTTATATCATTATTTAATTTCCCTGACCTCATAGGAATTACTTTCATATTTTTTATAACCATGTATTTCATCTATGGTTATGTCCACAAAGACTACAGGGAATATACAAATGATAGTGTAAAAGTGATGATGTAAGTCAGAGTAAAGTAAGCCCTTGAGAGCCGACTGGCCGAGAGTGTTCAGTGTATCTTTTTTTTTATGTGTCCAGAAACGTTTCATCATTCGTCTGATCATCGCTGTGCTCCACCTGACGGTGTTCAGTCTTGCCATCTACCTACGACCCGCAGGACCCGAGCTCATGGGATACCGTGGAAGCATTGATGGGGTAAGATGATAAGACAGACATTACTATGAAATGCCTACGGTCAAACTACTCACAACTGTGCCAGCATTTGTCTTACACACAAAATTGTTGGATTTTGTCATTCAAAGGCAAAAATGGTGAAAAATGTGTTCACACAATATCATTTCTATCAAAAGGTACACTTGTCACTTAGACTGCAAGCTCAAAATATTCAATATCTTGATTTGTCCTGTCAGAACGTTGATTTATTCATGACAGTAACCTATGCAAACAGTTATTCTATGATAATCTCTTTCCTCTCTGTCTCTCTCTCTCTCTCTCTTTCCTCTCTGTCTCTCTCTCTCTCCTTCCCTCTTTCTCCACGTGGTGAATGATATCCATATGGTATATAAAATGAACCGGTACATAAAATGTGACTCGTCACTATGGTTTAGTACACAAAGCACAGTGGCTACAGTGGAGTTATCACTTAAATAAAGAACAATTTTAGTAAATTGATGAAATCTTTTTTTCAAAATTTCTTTATTCCAACAACTTGTTTATTCGATTATGAATAAAAACACTTTGAAAATAGCAAAAGTTAAAGAATTAAGTTTTGATCTTTAAGTTTGTTAGAGTTTCTCAGTATTTCTGAGATGCACCTTATGTATCGAACTGTGCGATTGGGTTACATGTATCTTATAAAAGCATAAAAAATCAAACATTATTGTACAATCCCTATTTACCTCTGGTTTTTTTTCTCTCCTTCTCTTTCTCTCTCTCTGTCTTTTTTCTTGTTTCTTTTCTTTTTGTGTTTAGATCTGAAATGTATCAGGACATTTATCATCTCATTCAAACTTTTTTAGGCTGTTTACATGTCAATTCATTGAAGATTTTATGCACTAATTACACACATTTAAACTCTGATGTTCTATACAAATTCTAAAGATGTCAAAGCTGTAGACCTTTGTGTAAATTGCTCTCATTAGCAAAAGGAAAACACAGTAAAGAAGTGTAATTCAACCATTCTGCTTCCGCTATTGAACGGCTTGCTGTTTATTCTTTACTCTTTTTTACTTTCAGGTCCGCTATGCATCAGAAGTCTCTGTCTGTCTTAGTTGTATTGTCACCCTCTTTCATGAGCTCACTGAAATCAGCAACCAGGGGATAAAGAGCTTCTTAAAGAATTGTGTAAGTCTGACTCTAGCCAATGTTCATTTTATTTCTATTGCTGCACGTTATATTGCCCTCTCATTCCTTTTACCTCTCTTTGTCCCAAAACTTTAGGCTTTTGGCATATGTCAGTCCACTGAAATCTGATTTATCGGGTATAAAGTTTTGGTGTGTTTAGAAGTGAAAGGGTTAAGGCACTTTACTCTATTGACTCACATTGCAAAACTGTTACTGTGCTGTGGCCTGGGATGTCCTAGGACTGACCCAAAGGAAACATTTCCATTTCTTGGAAAACTGAAGGAAATCAATATATTGAAGGAATAACACACAAACCAGACCGTTCTCTTTGCGAGTAGGGACTTTGATACCATGATAGAACACATAGAGGGGATGTAACAACACAAACAACATGCCTTGCAGTGAGTGATGGTCTCACCCAAGGAGTGCCGGAGACAACAATGTCATTGTGCGTGTATGCAAAAGCATGCGTGTATATATATGTGTAGGTGTGTCGGCTA
This sequence comes from Melibe leonina, assembly GCA_031471865.1. Lineage (NCBI taxonomy): Eukaryota > Metazoa > Mollusca > Gastropoda > Nudibranchia > Dendronotidae > Melibe > Melibe leonina. The sequence goes on along the minus strand of JAUEKZ010019826.1, from coordinate 14,252 downwards.
CAATGTTACATTAAAAAAAATTCTCACTCATTTACTTCCCAGACTCATGCGCCAGCACAAACTGTCTACCTCATTTCCTGTTTGCTGTTCCTTGCTTGTGTGCCGTTCCGTTTCCTAGGGCTGTATGATGTGGAAGACATTTTGCTCATTCTCACCGCTCCTTGCGCCTGGTTTTTCCTTCTTTTCTTTGCTCGGTAAGTATTTTAGCATCTGCCTGAGATCTACAGATAAGTGTAAATATACCAATACATGTCTAGTGAAAATTCATAGACTGCTCCAGGCCTTATGTGCTTTACATTGCACGTTTTATCATCCCTCGTACACAACAGACATAATATACACTTTATACAATGTCCTGCTGCCTCAGTGCAATGTAATTTTTTGGATGAGGATAACAATGTCAACGCCATCAATGGGTTGGGAAAGGAATCTGTCATAGACCAGTGTCTGTTCCCAAGTATGGCATTCATTTTCATTTGCTGGCTTCATGCTACAGTAACCAAGATAAGCTTTGGCTCTATTGGCCCGTAGGCTTTAAAGGACTTACTACTATATCAGTCTCTCTTAACTCTGTTCAAAATTTTACTTTGACAGTTGTTACCAAGAGACTTATATTTTATTTGTTTTTTTTCTCTCTGTCTGTCTACTTCATTATGCTTTAGAAAGCTTCTACAAATGAATTTTTCTTTGACTTATTTTTTCTCTTCACAAGTTAAAACATTTACAAAGAACCAAAATTATTTATCAGTTTTGTCTTTTATTTCTTTATTTTTTTAGCATGGAAAGATGAGTGTAAAGAGTGTATAGATTGCTTTTTAATTTTTTAATGTTCATTTCAACTTGTTTCTGTGCACTGTTCTTTCTACCAGTGGCTTTGGTTCAACTGGTCCCATCATTGTGATGATGTACCTCATGGTTTCCCAGGACATAATCCGGTTTTCCCTCATCTATATGATATTCTTGTCCTCGTTCTCTTGTACGTGGTGCCCTCTCTTACCTCTAAAACTAAATCTCGTCCCCCCACTTGCACACCTCACAAATTCTGTCTGAGTGTGCCCTCTATCTAGGGCAATGCCTGCATTTGTTTGTAGCACTGATGATGTGTCAAGCACTGATTGAAATTGTTTGTCAATTAATTAACCATTACATATTCTTGTGACATTTTGGGTGAAGCATGCTTACATAGTAATACTTATATTTGTGATGAAACCTTAGTTTCTAGAGGAAGAGAAAAGAAAACATAACATAATGGAAATCAGGTTAAACTATTTCTCTGAAACTAAAACTAAAAGACTGGCTCTTAGTTCCGTTTCTGAGTTACAAAACTGCGTTGAGTTCTCATTCCAATATTATAGTAATGCTGCAAAGGAGCTGCTATTAATGTATGGTCAATTTGAAGAAGCTTTCTATCCATTTTTTAAATGAAAGGATCAAGGACCTTACACAAGTGTGCTCTAATTGCATAGGCAATTGCTTGGTATCGACTTCTGCACGTCTTGTTGTCTTGTTGACAATAACAAATATCGTTTGTCATGCAGGTTGATTCAAACTAAAAGTTATACATATCAACTGATAATACTTTTCATTTTGAAAAAAAAATTATTTCATTAAGTACTATCAAGTTTTCATGTCTGAGTTTCAATTCATAAAAGCAGTTCCTCCATTTTCCATTCCTTTTCTCATGAAATTTATTCTTCATATAAAAAGATATTAGATTATTGATTGTTTAAGGTTCCATTATATTTTAGATGTCTTAAAAATAATTAAATATATATCTGATTGCCTGTGCTTGACTAGAGTTATAGAATTCATTCTATAACCAATTTTGAAAATAAATAGTGCTTAATGGTGGAAGTAATTTTTAAAAAAGCCCTATTGAAAATTTGTGCAATGAATATCATTAAACAAATTTATGTGTTTTTAGTTCATAGACTGATGGGTTTCATGAAAAAAAATAATATGATTTATTAGTTTGGAAATCATACAGTTCTTCGCAAGCATCCTTCTGGACTACGAGAGCCATACAATTATTTTTATTATTAAGACAATCAGTCTTTTAAAAGAATTGAAAATAAACAGAGCATAAACTAACCATGTGTGTGAGCAGTGATTTCAGCTTCACATTTTCCTTTTGTTTTAATTCACGTTTTGCCGTGGTTTTTCTTCCACACTAAGGGTGATACAACTGACTGGACCTTTTGTCACCATGATCTACCAGATGTGCACGGGAGATTTGTACAGATTCGCCATCATCTATGTCATTTTCCTTTTTGGGTTCACTCAAGGTACAAAGTCATGAGCAGCCAATTGTTTTTTTTCAGTTGGTTCGTTATTGCCTGTTTAACACCCTTTTTAACAAAATAATAATAATAATAATACTAATATTAATACTGATAATGAAAATAATAACAATACCATAATAATAATGATAATAATAATATAAGCTTTATTTATCCCAATGGGAAATTCTTTTCACAGAGTGTAAAAAATAAAAGTCATATCAAAGGGGGAGCTCTCTGGGCATGTTTAACATGCTGTAACACAGAGATACATAGATGGTTTACTTGAATATCTCATCACGTCACATTACCCTGACACCAGGCCATCCTGTCTTAGCAGTGTTTCCATAACAATGAGCACCTAGTGTAAGTGACAACTGCTAAAATGCTTATTTTAACATCTTAGCTATGAAGCTACTGGGGTTCAACCTCCTGAACTACAGATTAAAAAATGGTTGCTCTCCTATTTCATTACAGAGCCTGTCAACCAAAGGTTTAATGAAAGAGAGAGAGAAAGATTTAATCCCCTTTGATTATAATAATTGGTTATCTAATGCTAAGAAGCTAATATGGGCTTGCAGGAGTATAAAATTTGAATTTTCTCACTAGTAACTTTTTTAGTCCAAGAAGATATCATTCCATCTCATTCTTGATCTAAGAGAGCATTTGTGGAGACATTGTATATTTAAAAGACATTTAATTATCATGTTGCCAGGCCAATACATAGCTTAAACATCCTTGACATTGAAAATCTATATAATTTTATTTTGGAAAAAGATGATACTAATGGGACTTAGCTGACATGGATGCTAGTATCATGTGAATGATTAAAACATGTTTTTTTTATTAATGTACCTTCATGATGTGGAGGAGTAAAGAATTTTCTTTTCTTTTTTCGTCTTTGTATAATTGCAAAGGTTCATGACAGCTTTCTTATTATTTTTGGCTTGCAGGTTTCTACTTCCTATTTCAAGATGTCCCGGCTGACAACGCAGACGTCCAGAAGTTTTCTACGCTGCCTGAAACAGTTCTCAATCTGTTCCAGATGACGTTGGGAGAATTTAAGGTAAGTCTGCTCCCAGTGTTTGCGATGTGTATAATTCATCCATCAAAATAAGCTTTCAATGCTTTTGCTGATCTTTGGTGTGCAATTTTGGACATTGTTTTGTCTCTGCTTTGACTGGGGCTCAACCAAACTTAACTAAAATGTGGCAGAAGGCTGTCCAAGCAGTTCTTGAAAGCGTCAAGGTCTGGAGCTTCAGCAACTGGTACTGTGAGGTTGTTCCAAAGATCAATCACACGCTGACTGAAGAAATGCTGTCTGAGTGATGTGTTGCATCTTGTTTTATGTAATTTATATTTGTGTACCATCTTCTTTTTTCTGTTTTGTAATATTTTTTTTCCAGGTTACAACTACAAACATGGTGTTTCCTCTTACTCCACTGCATTCATATTCCACAAGAATGAATTTTATCAATTTATATAAAAGCAAACATCATTTTTTGCTACAATATCAAACGTTGTCCTGTTCTTGTCCTTACAGAACTTTTGTCTACTCCTTCTTTTGACACTATGCTCAAAGGTCAAGTAGTCTCATCTTTTTCATTACAAAATGTACAACTCTATGCACCCAGATGCACCCCTTTGGATTGAATTTTTTTCACGTTGTCTCCAGTATGTGAGAGTTACCGTCAGTCATTCAGTTATTCACTCAAATACATCAATAAATTCTTCTCTATTAATTTTCGAAAGTGTTGATACTACGTCACCGTATTTGTAAATTTCTTTAATTTGTATATTTAAACAAATATTTTTTTCTTTGTTAACAGTACGAGGCCTTCAACTTCTCTCACTACTCGCCGCTGACCAAAATCATCTTTGCCTTGTTCATGATCCTTGTGCCTATCCTGTTACTCAACATGTTGATTGCCATGATGGGCAACACATACACAAAAGTCATCCAGAAGTCGGAGAAGGAGTGGAGAAAGCAGGTATGTACTTTTGATGGGCTACTTTGTGCTTCAGGGTACATATAAGTATTGGAGGTTAAGTTACCGCACTGGAATGACGCAGCACAGAACCTGGGTAGATGGTGTTTGATTCTTACCAGCAGCACTTTGATTTTTCTTGGACATGGAAATTTACTTCCATTGCCTCGCTCCATCCAGGTGTCAAATGGGTACAAACCAACAATATGAATAGGCCAGTAGCCTCTACCTTTCCTGTGTCAGGTTTCTTGTTCTTTCAAACCAGCTGCTGTAATTCTATTTTCCACAATATTAAAGAATTATTACCATTTATAATGTTAAAGAACTTATAAACCTAACACCTAATCCTTAAATTGAAATTAAGAGAATGTCCACATACATGCTCACTGTTCTATGCATGCATATTTTGTCATTGCTTCTAGTGGGCAGTTCTTTTTCATAAAGAATAAAACTCACTCTTTGTACCATTTGCACTCTAGTGGGCCAAAATTGTGGTGGTTCTTGAGAGAGGGATCTCAAAGAAGAAACTCTTGGGCTACCAGGAAACCTATTCTGTCAAGCTGGCCAAAGAACCACCTGATGAGGATGAAAGGGCTTTGGTTGTCATCAAACAGAGCTCCAAATCCAGGGCTAAGACCAGGAAACATTCTCTGTACAACTGGAAGGTTTGTCGCTCTTGTCTCTAAGCATTTTAGCCTCTTATACTCTCACAAAACTGATGGTGTCTTTCCAGCCTTCTGGTCTGTTGAGCTGGAGTTTATCATTGTGAAGCGGACAAATGACAATGAATGCCATCTGCGGATAGGAAACTGATTTGTTTTAGATCACAACCCAAACATGAGCATGACCAAAGGAAAATCTGAAGCGCCATTGATAGGAATAAAAATGTCAAAATCTTGAGGCTCTTAGCTGACTCACTATGAGTTTGGCTTTTGGCATTCACTGAAATCTGATTTATCTGGTATAAGATCATTTAAATTTTGAAGGTTTTGCATATTTCATTTCAGGTTGAATCAGACCTCCCCTGTGAAAGGGTTAAGTTTTTTATGGATTAGTTCAGTATGTAGCTGATTTATCAGACATGTAAATTGTCCAATAATTTTCATATTACCGACAATTCGTTAATGAGAAATTATCTAAAACTAAAACTTAATTTCCTTATAAGAATCCATAAAGCATACCTGATCCTATTTTTTTAATTGAAAAATGAAATAATCGGAACAATGCCTGCTTTGAATTTTTTTTCTTCTGATTACTTTGATAATGATAAAAAAATCCTTTTGATAATTATAGAGAAATGTGTAAAGAAAATTTATTTCTTTTAACTACCAGCTGCTTGGCAAAGAGGTTGTTCGCCAGTTGCGTATGAAGAAACGAGGTGGCGCACCATTCGAGCTCCAGGAATCGGCCCGCATGCAAGGCGGTCTGAGTGCCCGAGACGGGGTTATGGGCGGCATGGCTGGATTGCTTACTGAGACTGTCAACCAACTGGCCTGGGAGAAAGACATCGACCTCACCAAGGGAAAAGACTTCCTGAACAATTTGCCAACCACAGACAATACTTTATCCCCAACTCGTCTTCAAAACGGCACAGCTGGACAAGTGAAGGACAAAACTGCCACCACCACCTCCTCCTCCAACCCTCCCCAACCACTTGAGGTTCAAGAACGACAAAAGGGGGCTGCACCTCAAGGGCCAACAACTCCGATTAAAAAGCGCAAAAACCTTGTGTATCACAACCGTGTTGCTCCTCTTATCCCTCTATCCCCTAGAGAAAAGCCTTCCTTTTCAGATACAGATTTCACAGACCTGAAAGCAACGCCAAGTGATGGCACCACATCATTCCAGTCCCCTGATTCCGTTCAAGGTTCTCTGGAGGGATCTCACTCTGCAGCCAAAGGTGTCTCATTGGAGAAAGGATCCCCGACTCGTAGAATAGTCTCAGCCGATGTCTCAAAAAGCAGAGGAGGAATTAGATCTGATCCATCCATAGAGAGCTCTTCCGCAAGTGAAGTAAAAGATTTAGTGTCTGATTCTAAATCGGAAAAGTATGAAAAAAAATTACGGAGGAGGAGGGGTGGTGATAAAGATTCTAGAAGCAAGGGCTCAAAATCTCATCATGCTGATGATATTAGAGGCTCGGAATTGCCACTGGGATTTGAAGAGGGGGAACCCCCGACTAGCTGGGCTACCGAAATTCCAGAAGTCAACATGTCATCTGAACGTGCACATCGCAGGAGGAGAAAAACTCAGGGTCGGACTTTGTCATCTGAGCACCTTGTTGAAATGAAAGACAAAGAAAGCACTGAGTGAGAGTATATTGCATGTTAGGCTGTTTTTTTGGCTATGTGTGTGGGTATCTGTGTGTATATGTGTGTATGCATGTGTGATTGCAATGTACTATGCGTGAGAGATACCGAAAGAAACAAATAGAGAGAGATAGAGAGAGAAAGAGAGAAACAGACACTGAAAGATAGAGCCAAAGAGCTATAAAGACATTGACAAATAGAGAATCAGATAGAGAGAGGAATAGAGAGTTAGAGATTGACATAAAAAGATAGGTGTGTGGAAAGATTCTGAGAGAGTGAGAAAGGAAAAGAGAGAGATTTAATAAGAAGATGAATGGAAAATATATCAATATGGCCGTGACTATTAAATGTTATCATTAAAAGATGTTGATACGTGCAAATAGATTGTGCATCATAGTAATATCATTAATATCATAATTGTATATTGCATAAAAGCAGGGACACAAATGCCTTATTCATCTTACTCCAGTCATGGAAAGTTTTGTTAACCTTATTTTGTTTGGAATTTTAGTTTGATATTCCCTCCTCTCTCCCCCCCCTGGTCAGCTGAAATTAATATTTTTTGTAAGCTTCATTAACTACCCACCTGATTATTATCACACACCCAAAATTTCAACCTGCACTGTTACTCACTCATCGTTGGGATGTCCCAGTCTTCCGTGGGGACAGGTTCATAACAATCAGAGTCTTCACTTTGGGTATGAATAAGGGAATTTTTTATCTAAATTTGAGAGATGTAATGAAACTTAAGTAACTTATGTACCTACTACAGTACAATAAATATGTTTGGAAGTTGGTTATCATGGCAGTGTTTTAGTCATTCTAGACACTCATGCGTTAGGAAAAAAAACAAAGTGATAGTAAATTTCTCTCTCTTGTTTTTTTTAAGCGGCAATTACATTTATACTTTACAATTGTTTTCTGATTTTGTTTTAAAGTGTTAAAATATAGTTTTAATTATTATTTTTTTAAAGATTGCATTTATTGAATAATAAGGACAGATAAAAAAAGGAACTTCAAAAAATCTTTAATTTTTTTCATTGTGTAAAACATAAATATCATTATAGTTTCCCATTGATAATGTGTTTAGGTAACATCTTAACAGTTTCTCAGTGTTATCATAGATACCTTTCTCTTTTTTATATTCTTAAAATTATCTTGAGATGAAATTAGACTCTCTTGTACATGTCAATTTTATGAATAGCCAAAAACTGGACAAGCATGAAAGACGAATTTCTATTTGGTGATAAATGAAGAGATCGTTATCTTATTTATTCATTTATTTATTTGACCATTTATCTTTTTATATATCTAAATATCTATTTATTTATCTGTTTATAAAATCTGTTTACTGTGATTAATTTTGCCCTTCCTTTGAAATGAGGCATTGGCCATGTTTTCATTTGTCATTCCAATACTACTTCTACTACTGAGAGAAATTGAGCTCAAGACCTGCCATGATATGAATAAGTGGACTGTTTTTACACAGTCTATTTATCCCCCAAATTCCTGTAAAAAGAAAGAATTGCTCATGTTGTTGTTATTCTTTATGTTAGTTTATATCGTATATATAACTGTATTATATAATACCTATGTTTAAGTTGGCTGGAATTACCGAGTTCTATTATCAATGTGAATGAGTATGTTTTTCGGAAGTTTTATTCCCCTTGCTTCCCATAACATAAATCAAAACCTGACTGATGTGTTACTAATCTGTTGCTGATGTTTTTGAGGTATTTTATCCACACTGCTGAAATTCCTAAGCTCTATGGCATGCATTTTATCATTGTTAGTTTTTGTCTCTTATTTACTCCAAAAAAAAAAGTTTTCTCATCTATTAATTTACTTTTTGTTATATATTTTATCACATGTATTTATTTTTTTTGGCAACATTTATTCTGATGATTATACTGGCAACTTCCTCAGTTTTTTGTAGATTTTTGTTTTTTGTTTTTTGTTTTTGCTTTTAATAAATGTGATAATTGTTTTATGTTCTATATTCAATAGGCGAAAATATTGATTGTTTAGTTCAATGAAATTGACATTTGCATACTGCATGAAAAAAAGTTTTTTTTTAATTACTTGGATTCTTTTTTATAATCAATATGAAATAAAAATTTACATCTAGTGCATTGCTAAATTAACTCTCTGAGCTACAAATTTGAATTATAGCCTGAATTTTTAAATATGGTTAGACAAAAGTATGTGTGTAGAAATTCATAGTTAATACGGTATGGCTCAAACTCAGATCTTTCTGTACTTGGGACTGTTGGATGAAACCAGTGCAAAATTTTGTAGACAAGTGACAATGAACGCCACCTTCTGGCAGGAAGCTAATCTACCCGCGATGACTTCCCCAGTCCAATTATGAACACGTTGGTACATACACACCAGGGTCAGTAGGTAAATCAATTAAATTAAATTGTTTTCTTGCCTGTCGAAAAACGAAAGCGAGCAGAACTGACAAACGGATGTACATGTTGACTGATGAAGTGACAGGAGACATTGTGAATAGGTTTTTTTCATTGGTATCAAAGTTCACATATGATGAAAAATTTTAAAAATCATAGTACATAAGGTAGTGAAAAATATCTTTGTTCTTTCTAGACCCTAGTGATGGTACAGATATGATATTATGGTACTTTCTTTTATTCTTCAGATTGATATTTTTTTCTGTGTACATTACCTCTGTCTCAGGTAGATCTATATCTGTCTTCTCTTTTAGCTGTATTCTATTTTTTTTTTCACTTTTCTTCAAGCTCTTGAAAAAAAATTAGTAGTCATTACGTAGTGTCTTAAAGTTCTTAGCAAAGAAACAACAGACAAAATTTATGTAAGAAACGTAAATTCAGATGCAATTATCATTAAAATGTATTAATTTCTGCATGCAAATTTACCATTCCTTTGAAATGTAATGGTTTATTCAAACCAATGCTGTTGAAGGGTACATTAAAAAGTCAATGAGCATTATAGGCTACATATTCCTGCCTCCATAGATTTTGTATTTTTCATTGTTCATTGTATTATTCAAATAGTTACAACTGTCAAACTTGGTTTTGATTAGTTTGAGATGACAAAATTATGCTATAGCGTAATGTAATAGTCCAACACATATCATTCCTTTTCTCTACTGGTACTGATCCGTGAAATGTGACTTATGCAAAGATATGAAATACAAAAGTGATTACAATATTTCATTTGGGACATGGGATTCATGAGAAAGAAGAATATGGAGATGAGGAACATGTTTCAGACTCCATATTATTAGTAGTTTTAGCAAAAGTGGAATTGTTTTTGTAAATAGATGACCGGTGCCTGGCTGATATGTTTGGTATGCTGAAGTATGCTCAAACCTCGTTATAAGGCCATGTCTAGGGAAAGCATAAAGTTGGCAGTTTAACGAGAATACGGTACAATGAAAACACCATGTAATGTAGAAAGGACAAATGGATAAGAAAGGTGAAAGAACTGACTGTGAGAAGGTTATATAGGGAGTGTATTCAGTGAGTATTTGAGAGGTGTTTCACTTGGTTAGGTTGGGTATGGTGGTGACAAAATGTTTTGCTGGGGGTACAACAAGAATTAATTGCACTATGCAAGTCATGAATGTTAAAGATAAGTTGTTGCTGAATGGCGGATAGTGTTACAGTATAATGAGCTTTTTGGTGTTTTTACATTGTGGCCAAAAGTTGGCGGTAGGGAAGAATGGTTGTATGACAAAGTTTGAGTGTAGATGAATCATTGAAATTTATGTTCATTCTCTCATGACTGATGTACAAATCATTTTCGTCATTTTCACCATTTTAGTCATTGAAACATGTTACCTTTTTGGTAAAGTGTATTTCATGGTACTGTATAGTTGTAGGTCATCACATGCTTAAGCACAGTCTATGATGCCAAGATGTGTTCTAAGTCATTTAACCCTTTCAATGCTAAGGTTATTTCTAATCAAACTAAAGAGATATATCAAAATCTTCAAGATATACCTGATCTTAGCCCAGATAAATCTGATTTAAATAAACTGGCATATGCCAAAAGCCTAAAATTCAGGCTTTTGACATAGGTCAGATTACTTAAATCGGATTTATCTGTTGTAAGAACACGTACATTTTGAAGATTTTGCATGTTTCAGTTTAGTTAGAATCAGACCCCTCTGTGAAAGGTTAAAAATGAAGGGTATGAAGGAAGTTGTGTTTGGTTTCTTCATATCCCTCGTCTTCTGACCATTCGCTCAGTGGGCTGGAACTGGAACACATCTTGGCTGACTTCAGCTGTAATTCAAAACCATCCCAAAACTGCCAGCAAACAAAACAAACACCTTGGCCTGTATTGAAGCTCATTTATTGGTGTTGGTGATTTCAGCATGTAGGATAAACACTTGGGAAAGTGATGAAGACAATGGTCACATGAACAGATACAAAGATTTGCTTCTAACTGATATATAGAAATGTTCTTTATGGAGCAGTATCATGTTCAAACGACCTACATATTTAAATGATGAATTCTGTCCAATGTAGCCCAAAGATATTAACCTTATTTGTTTTGTTTTTGTCAACAGAATTGTAAGTTATACACCAATATTATTTTGCATTGTTTTATGATGTAAATACTTTGATATCATGTTAATACATTCATTGCGAGGTCAACCTTGTAATACCAACTATTATTGCTGATACACTTACAAATCAAGTTTTTCCATCAATGATGCAAATGATTTGATATTAAATGAAAGCAGTTATTCATCTCCTCATGCTTTTATGAAATGTGTACACATTGATTGGCTCTTTGTGTAATCTTTATGGATATGTGAGAATGCTCTTTTACTAATAGATAAAACATTCATGTAGATGCTTTTAGAAGAGTTAAAAAAAAAAAAAAAGTGGTAGAAGTAGAAATAAGTATCTTTTACTCTATTGTCGTTTTTTGTTATTACAGTTATATGAAATGTTTTTACATATTATATTATGTGAGAGAAATGATTATTGCAGGTGAAAATACACCCTGCAAAATTAAAGTGTAAGTAAGTAAGTCTTTTTATGACATTGTCCTTCCTAGTGGTAGGCCCTACTTATTGGCGTTGAATTTGTTTAAACATAAAAATTCTTGGTCAGTATATGGGATGACCTTTAGATAACTATTTTCTGCATCCCATTGGCATCAATAGTTTGTCTACCTCTGGCTACATGCACCTACATGATATTATTAATAGAATGATGAAAAAATGAATGTAAACCACAATAAAAATCCAAAATCTCTCAAAAATTAATTTTTGGTATGAATCACAAAGTATAAATATCTGCATCGCTGGTTGAAATATTGTTTCATTGGTTTTTTTAAGGTAACATGAGTAGGATTTTTTTTTGGAGGGTTTTTTCATTCTTTTTTTTTCAATATTTTATTTTCATTTTTGTGTCCAGACTCAGTTCAACACATCATCTTCCTTGTTTTATATTAAATATATTGTCCAAAAGCATATTATACAGTATTGCAACCTGAATTTTCTTAGTTTCATTTTCCTTGTTTCACAGACCCCTCTCTACAGCTGGTTCTTTTCATAATAATAGTTCATTCATATAGCCCAGGTCCTCTCATCCTAAATGTAACTTTAACCTTTCACTTTCAATTTTCACAGTGTATAGCTCTAAATTTCAAGTAATAAAGTGCATACCCTCGAAATCAACCCTGTAATTTAAAATGATAGAATAAAAGTAAAAGTTATTACCTTACATACCTACAGCTTCCATTTGCTCAATGCCTATTACATGCACCAACTGTCATAAATTTGCTATTAATCATCAAAGTTTTACATCTTATTTTATCACATGATGAGTTTTTAGAATTTTTTTTCATCAATCCATGACATTGACATTCTGTCTATCATTCTAAACCTGTCTTTGCATATTTTGTACCTGGCTTGTTTTCTCATTCTGACCTTTGATTTTTTGTTTTTCTTAGAAACACCTTCCCAGAATCCTCTCTTTTGCTGAATAAATTTAGGATATTGCATGAATGAGAGTCTTTGGAAATCTTTATTTCATCAGTTTTTGACAAGCATGTATGCAAATTTTTAGAATCAAAATAATTTCATTGAAAAAGACATCCAAAGATCATTGTCATATCACTCCCCATAAATACCTTAAAACCTAAGTCGGACAAAACAAAAGTTCCTTCTTTGTAGTTCCGAAACCACCCAACGCATAAAGAGATGAAATAGGTAGTAGCCTTCCGTGTAGAAAGCTATACCACACATACATTAATTGATCCAGAGAAATCAAAGGAAATTTTTTTTTTTTACTTAAACATTATAATATGTTTAAATAATTTGTGAGTAACAAATCTTAACTTAAAGATTAAAGCTAGATAGATATTATTCTTATAATGACGTCCATGTTTTGGAATAATAATTAGGTGTTGACATTTCATATATCCTAAAATAAGCAATTTGCTGTTTGTATTGAATGCATGTGTTAATAATGAACCTGTTTTGCTGGTTGCATCTGTTGACAGTTAAAGCCATCAGCACAACTGTAGAACATGTTTAATAATCATGGCATAGGTTTGAGCGACTTTTTGTCATTGATACTTCACATGTGATAATATTATGTATTATACACCCTTTCAATTCCTCTCTATGTTGCTAAGAAGTGTGTGGTAGAAATAGAGGAAAACCAAACGGGCTGAATGGAAAATTGACTAGATATTGGGGTTTGTACACATAGTTTTTGTTTACTATTACATTCTTTTTTCTTTTTTGAACTTCAAATCAATTCTCAGACCTTATTAAGAAAAGAAAATGTGTGTGGATCTCGTTTTACAATAATGATATAAAAAATGAGAAGAATCTATACTACAATTTCACTCATACTTTGCCTGTCGGCAGGTTTTTTGGTAAGCTGTTAAAATGCATTTATAATGACTCTTTAAAAATAACTACGTTTTTGGGATTGAAAAAAAAAAAGAATTCTTTGAAAGAGGGTGTGCAACACATTTTTCTTTAAAACTGGAGCTGGTTTTAGAGTTTGACTGGATGGCATTTGTTGTAATGTCCTGCTGTGTAAGATGAAGGCACAATTACTGATTGATATGGCCATGTTGTAGAGAATGTTACACAGTGATACTGTTAACCAATCTAAGTCAAGCTCAATGGACCCAATCGGTTTGTACATATATTTCAAAGTAATAAAATGATCATGATAACCACACAACCTTTAGTGAGTAACTAACTCTGTGTATTACAGTGGGTTCCATGATGATTTCATTATTTCATTTATTATTCGGATGATCTAATTTCTTCATTTATTTGTTTATTCGTTGCAAGTTTTAGGCTGCTTTCAACTGTACCCTTGACTTGAGATAAGTAATGTGATAGGTTAGTCAAAAGAACAGACTTGGACCTTGCAATGGAAGTTTCACGGTGAGAAGATATCACCCTATCAAAATGTTGACCACGGGAGGATTTACAAGGAAAGTGAAAGCAACAACTCATTACAATCACTGCTAAGGCCACCAAAATCCTCTTATGCCAGATAAATCAGATTTCAGTGAACTGACATATGCCAAAAGAGAGAGAGAGAGAGAGAAGGGAGAGAGAGAGAGAGATTTTGTTTGTTTGTTGAGAGTTTTAGGGCACTTGCAACTGCTATGGTCATATAAGCGCCTAGAGGAAAGTAAGATGA
>JAUEKZ010019715.1:3673-18530 GCA_031471865.1 Melibe leonina | reverse complement strand
CACCGCCCAAATCATGCACCATTTTGGTCCAGGGAGACCCAGGATATTCTACCGCCCTTTGTGTACAAAAGTACTCACTCCTTCTAGATTATCCTTTACGTACAAAAGTACCTGGTCAAGACAGCAAGTGACCATGCAGGTAGGTAGTATGTACCATGATACCAATATCAATACGGTGGATGTCTACCAGTCTGTTGGCAAAAGATGATAGATAACACCAAAAAAGAAGAAACAGAGGTAGTAGTCATAGTGGCTAGGCCAACCAAACATGTCCACTAAGACTGAGTTAATCGATTACAAAACAGTTACAGTTAACAGTGTTAAGTTAAAGAGAGAACTAGAGATTTTAATTGCTTGTTTGAGGAGAGTTTTGGGAAGCCTTCCACTGCTCAGTGTGTAAGATGGTAGGCGGAAAAAAAAAGAAGAAAAAGCTAGCAGAGATGACCAGCAATCATCAGCCACAAATATTACAGGTAGCAATTGAATAGAGAATGTAAAATGTTGAAATATTGTAGTTTATACGATATTGACTAGACAAATATCTACAACAATGCCTGGCAGTCAAGAAGCATTGATTAAAACAATGATTAACACAAGGTTTGTTCGAGTAATATAAAGTAAATGACGTCAATAATGCTGTGACAATAGGCACATTGGCATATCGTTCAAAGGCACCGGGACATTTTAAATTCACAAACGTTAAACATTTTACACTTCAATCTGGTATCAAACAAGGTTGGCAGTACAAGTTGCTCAATTTTTAGCTGCTTTCAGCTGCTTATTATAAACTCATCTCAGCCCCTAGGAGTGTGTAAGATGACAGGTATCTAAGTTAAAAGAACAGCCAGATTTTGACATTGCAAGTGATATTTCTAGACAAGATGATTTTAAAATAATCTACCTAAAATAGGTGACAAAGATTATTTCTATAAAAACAACATCATCTCTCACCATCACAAAGGAGACACGATGGCCACCAATCCACATTGTGATTATGGACCAATACTCAGTCATAAGTAGGAAGTGACCCTGTAATTATGTAAAACATTGGGGACGGCCAAAGCTCTGTTGGCACAACGGGCAGGAATCAGACCCGAGCAAACAAAATACAAAAAACAGCTGAGTCTATCTATGCCTGTTTAGAATTTAGAGAACACTGGAGAGAGTGTTGGAAAAAGTCAGATAGGTAAATCAAAATGAGAATAACAGAAGAAGACAGCCAGAGACACCTGCAAACCATCCCTTCATTCAAAGGAAAAGGAAAGATGGTCACGAAAAAAATAAAATAAAGACAGTTATGTCCATTAATTAAAAAAGATAAAAATTTTAAAACAATAAAACATTTCTATGTGAAAGGTGGCAATCAATGTATAGAACTTTCTCCTTGCATTCCAAAAATCTTGATATTTTTACATAATAAATGATATAATAGGGCTAGATGAATTTAAGTGTCAAGAGGGTATTAAAAATGTGAGCACTTTAAGAGACCTTTATAAGAGTCGGTAGATAAAAAAAGAATTAGATTTTATAAAATGGTAACTGGTATGTATCGACAATAAAACGTCTTACTCCACTTTCAGGCACGGTAACATTACTTATACTAGCTGAAGCCTCTAGGAAATTGAGATCTCATTGTGCATTCCACGCTGTCCAATATTGTAACTGCTTTCGTCTGACAGCATTCTTTCACTACCACACTCTTCCACGCAGTAGTTTTACGATTAGGTCAAAGTCTTTCTACCATTTCTATTTTCTATTATTCATTTTTTTCCTTTAATCTTTTGTTCCATATCACAATATTATTTTCTCTTTGTGTTGATTTTAAATCTTTATCTTTTTTGTTTTACTTGTGAACACAACTTCTGTCTTCTACAAAGCTCTTAATGAAGATGCATGATTTTGATCCATTTCTAAAAATCCACTTTTTTTCTCCTTCAATATTTTTCAAAACGGTTTCTTTTGGTAGCTCAGGAATTTATCAGGAATTTATCTGGAATTTATCTTTCCCTTTTCTCAACTTCCATTTATCCTATTCAATAGTATTTCTTACACAAACAAAAATCAGTGATGCCAACGCAAAAAGACCGAAAAGGAGGAAACTAGCCAGATTTAGAGAGACAAAGAATAAAAACAAAAGAAGCAAAAAAGAAGAGGAGAAAATGTCATAAAAAAAGAGGAATTCCTCCTTTTGGAGGAAAATTGGCATCACTGAAAAATTACAAAAGGCCTTAGGTAGAAGCATTGTCTTATACATGGTGCCTTGTACATTCACTCCCAAAGGTTTGACTATTTAATTGGCAAAAATTTGATATTACCTTGCAATTTGATAAATGGCACAGTACAAAGGGGAAATGGAAAACAGTAAACAGCTTTCACAACCCCAAGGTGAAAACAGTTACTGAAAATAACACATTTCAAAGACTTTTACCAAGAAACAAAAAAACCCATAAAGGAATAAATTAACAACAGTAATAGTAATGGTCCTCACTGAAAACAGATAAAGGCAACGATCACATATAAATTGAGGACCAACTTACATATACAATATGCAGTGGAAAGTACAATTCAGATAAAGTCAACACTCGGTCAAAGTCAACTTCTCATAAGGGTCCAAATTTTTCTGTATTAAACATTGTATATAAGTTCTGATTAAATCAACTGTTTTAAGTTCAAGTGAAACCTCACAATAAGTCTCCAAAAGAAAACCAAATTCAGACATCTGGTCCCTATACTGACAAGCCTGAATTATTTCAAGTTTTCAAGAAGAAAAAATAAAGCCAGCACAAAAGAGACTTGTTGCAACAGTGAGAGATGGGACTGAAAACTGAAATGACGAAAGAGAAGAGGTTGGTACATGGTTGGGTGTTCCTGCCCTTAATTACATTCATGTGCAATATGACAACTCCCTCCTTCAGTTCAAGTCATATAACAGTAACAGACACTTTTCCGTAGGCGACTTATTAAATGCTCTCACCTTTGTTCTTATGGCCCCCTCTCACATACACTTGCACACAAACATACAAAGGCACAATACAGGAAGTCAGTGTCCATCCAAAAGTTCTCATTCTACACGCATACCACTAGCACTAACATCCTACGTAGGTAAAACACATCATTCTACTGTTATTCACTGAACTGGTTTCCCTTACTTAAAATCCAAATGAACATGTGTATGTCTGCCTTGATGTCAATTTACAATGATAGAGATAGAGGAGAAATCAGGACAGAAATTGTCTCCGACATTGACATTGAGGCTCTTGAAAATTGAAACTTTGAAGAGACTTTTGAACCAGCGAGGAGCAGAGGAAATGATCGACTTATCATAATAATTGAACAACTGCAAAATAAAGACTACAAAGATTATGAAACAAGCAGATAACTCATGACATGATTTCTTCATGACAAAATCTTTTTCAAATGGCAACCAATAGACCCCCCCCCCCTCCCCTAAAAGAAAAAAACAAAAACAAAAAAAACAATGCTCACTTTTTCATAATACTCTTATCTAACCTAACCACCAAATTTTCTTATCTTAAAAGAGGAATAACAAAACAGGCTCATCAAGTTATCCATGGAAAGTTGCATTCCTTGAAAATTTGCCTTAAATTTAAACCTTGCTTAAAAGTCCAACTATTTTTTCTGGTCCTGAGGTGTTCATTTTCTCTGGATTCCATTGCACTATAATTTATAACAGTAACAGTAAAACTAGTAACAGTAACAGGTGAATTTTCAAAGATTTTCATTGCCAGGTCCCCTTGAGGTTTAACAAACTTTAAAGACGAAGTCCTTTTAGGCGATGAACCGGTCTGGAGATCAAGGGCGGCTTGAGTTTTGGTTTTCCATTGTCGGAGAGCACCAGGGATTCAGACTGTCCACTTGGGAAGCGGAGACTGTATATGGTTGGGTAGGTCTTCTGGAACTGAACACAAGGATTCAGGATAGTTAATAATATCCCTTAGAAAAAAAAAATGTTATAAACTCAAATGTCATTACAATGTCATTCTCACCGACAGACAGCTTTTGGCTGTGAAAGGGAACAGCCACTACTACAGCCATCTGCCAGTACAGTATCTGTAACATTCACCACTTTCATAGTCTAATTACTTCTTGTCAGCCTGAAACTTTGCACAGTGATATAACGAGGTTTGAGTGTATAATCTAAAATGTACTTAATTCCTTTTTTGCTTAAAAAAAAAGTAATGGGTTGCTATCTTTAGAAGAAAAAAAAAACAGCAACAAAACAGCAAACCATTATAACGAAAATATGAAAAAATAAAAAGTGTTATTGAAAATTGTTGATAACAATAAAGAAAGTCAGAGAGCCAGCATTTGAAGAATTTAATTAAATTTTAATCAATATGTGGTTAGAAATGTGATATCTTTAAAAACATTTTTTTTAAATCACAAATCTAGTTGGAACTGTTAGAATACCTGTTTCAATCGCTTTCTTTTCTCTTTGTTTGACATGTTTGCATCTGCAATTATATTTTCCAGCAAGTCTTCCATGGCCTTTCGTGATACAGTGTTTTTTTCCTTTTCATAGTCAGCAAGGCTGATCTGTCGGCAATACTGAGCAGAGGACTGGCCAGGGGAGAAGCTTATCTGTGGTCATACATTCATAAATCAACAATCTAGAATTAACAACATAAATATCTTGAATAAGTAATTGCACACAATACAACATGAAATAAAACAAACATTCACTGACAAAATATTTGCCACTTTTCTTTACTAGTGAATAATTCAAAACAAAAGTATGAAAAGAAAATAATACAAACAAAAAACATGCCAACCAAAAACTAAAAATAACAACCTGGCAAACTAATTGATTTCGATTCAGCTATAAAAAGTCAACATAGATGTTGAACTACATTAAATAGCTCTTAAAAGAGGATCAAAATTGAGTACATAAAGGCTCTCTTTACCTGAGGCCTTTGCATTTCTTTCAGTCTGTCAGCGACTTGTGTTTTCAGGTCATCAGGTGGGGTAAATATGTCGTCGTAATAGTCCAGCATGAAGGACAGCAGCTGAAGAATGAGCATCTCGTCCATGTCACTCTCCTTCTCCGTGCGGATTATGGCAGGATAAAATGTCCCGAGAACCTGCCGGGAATTGGATGCAATCATCAAATGAACATCATGAATAGAGGACAGTTATCAATCTTTCCTTCTTTTACTTATCCTTAGTTGTCAGAGTCAGAGATTTGTTTCCTATTGTTTTCATAGTGTCACTGATGTTGCTTTAAAATTTTGTTTCTTCAAATGGTTGCTTAGCCCTTTGGCTTTTTGAAGAAGAGTACACACTGATGATAAGGATAGGAATGTTCTTGTCGTCTGTCTTGTGATCTAAGTTCTATGACACATTTGTATTCTATCAGATACTTACAGTAAATTTATCAAATCATTGAAAGTGCTTGTGAATAAAAAACCACAACTGTGGTAAGAAGATATTCATTCATTTATTTTATTTTTTTTTCTAAACAAAGCACATCTATTCCAGTTTTGCGAGTTTATGCTTTTCTAATTTCTTACATATCTCAGCATAACGGACATAGATAAAGATGATGAAAACAAGATTAACTTGTAAAGAGGTATATCAGAAATAATGGCCAAAAAAATTTTGAACCTTAAAACAAAAAAGTTCTTGTCCTACCAAACTCCTGGTGGTCTGAGTGGGATCTAAACACAAGTTCGGATTGGCGGTCATCTTGACCATCATCTTCATCAGTAAATGTAACTTCCTCCTGTTGCTTGGAGTCATGAGGAGTGTGATTAGCTGCAGCGACGTTTTGGCCCTCTCTACAGACAGCCGAGTTTGGGGATCTGATGGACACACATCCAACATGAAAATAACAATACATTAACTCATAGTACCTGTTGGAAGTATGCAAGAGATGCACAAACACAAAGTCCTCCTATATACATGCTGACTAATGGTTGAGGTGACCAAATCTTAAAATTGCTTTGCTAAAAAAATAACCGATTAAAATCACATCGTAGGCATGAAAGGGCAATTTGCGACTAAAACATGGGGGATAACCACGACCTGTTGGGACAACAGACAGGGCCCAAAATCAAGCAAACAGAAAACAAAACAGCAGCATGTGTAAGCTTGCTTATTAAAGTGAGCACTTGAGAAAGTGCAGGTAAAAATAAGACAATAAGTGAAGCCAAAGAAGAAGAGAGAAAAATCCAGCAGGGACGCCTGCCAATCACCTAAAAACACAATGGACTCACAAGACATGTAGTCATATTCTGAACGCGTCAGGTTGCAACCTCTTCCAGTAGATCTGAACAATGGGGTCATCCCAGGCACTCCCAGACCAGATGGGAACCCATGCGGCTGATGGTCGCGATGAATAGGAGACATAGGAGTGGAGGTCATGTGATCACAAACATTCAATGTTGTACTAGACTTTGTTCTAGTGGGTTTCATTTTGGAAGGAGTCAGATCTGTCACGCTCATGCTTCTCTCCTTTGAAGCATCCAGAACAGGACGATAACCGAAGTGGTGAGTGCTGCACTCTGCTGGTGAAGATGACAACTCGTACGACGGAGTACAAGACTGTTTACAAAATGAAGAGGTCTCTTGTCTCATGAAAGAAGGATCCTTCTGGGCAGGGTTACAGGGTTTGTTATCACCAAACACGTTATCCATGTTTGCATGGTATGACCTGCTACTCTGTGGCACAGCGTAAGAATATTCTAGACCATTGTACTTGTCCAGTAAGTACCCGTGTGAGAGATATCTCCTTGGCTGATGTCCAGTATGTGTTTTCTTTACATTCAAACTTTCTTTAGATGCCAACATATTATATCTCTTTTGCTCTGTCTTCCCTGATGCTGATTGTCGCATGTGGTACTTTCTTCTCTCAACGGATCTGAAATCTTGTGTTATAAATTCAACATCTTCTTGATCTAAATCATATTGTGTGGCAAATGATTTACTTCTTGGAAAATGTCGCAATGGAGGCCCTTGTTGACTGTCCATTTCAGGTCTATTCCAATTAACACATTCTAAAGATCTCACTCGTTCAAAATTAACTGGATGTTCACAACTACCAAGATCTTCAGTACTAGAACTGAAATGAGTTTCAATGGGAGCAACAGATCTGGGTTTTACTTCTTCATCAAAATGTCCATAATCTGTGCTTACTCCGTTCTGGTAAAAGACACGCGTTACAGTGCAATTTTCAGGACCAAAAGCGGTCTCGTATTTGGAAACTTTCAAGTTTGGAGTAGATCCAAATTGTCTCTTTGCTTTAAATTGGGATCTCTTATGCAAAAGCCCACTAGAGGAATTCGCAGTTCTAGGTAAGCACTTCTTTCTTCGATTTTCAGCAGTATAAAATTCTTTGTGGAAACTATCAGGTAAAACATCATAATCACATTCCTTTACATGATTGACGGGGCTCATAAAATGTAAATCATCCTGCATTTGAAAAACATCGCTGTTCACATTACTTTCAATACATTCGTCACCACAAACATTTTCTGTCCCGTCGAATAATCTGTACTTTTTAGATAAGTCCAAAATCATATTTTCTAAAGAGGCTGTAGTCCAAAGGCTTTTGACAATAGATTCTTTCTCCTTGCTAGTGTAAGCACTTGACTGCTTTGAAGATTGTTTGCTGGCCATAACTGAAAAAAAAAAGGAAACATGAGCACAAATTGAACATCTGACAAAATATTGACCAAAAAAAACCACAAAACATGCATTTTAAAGCATATTAGAATTACTTCTCTGAGTAATTGCAAACAAAAGACATAAATTTCTCACAATGAATAGAAGCTGGATAAATACACACTGTCTGGGAGAAGAGAAAGGGTGCATTTAATGCAAAAGATGTAGAGAAGAACTTAGATGCACCAAAGATACACAAGCATGCACACACATAAACTAATAATACAAGCAGAGAGAGAGAGAGAGAGATAGAAGAGAAAAGAGAGAAATATGCACTGATGCAAAGACTGACACACACACACATAAAAAGAGATTTGCCTCATAAAAAATACAAACCAAAAACATTTGTGATGGCATTATAGAGTTTGAATGGGATCAATGGCTCTCGAAGTCCCAAAAAGTGCATCTTGACAACACCAAATATGTCCTTCTCAAAACCTGGGTAGCTGGGCAGTCCTTCTTCATGATGCTCAGGCCCTGATTTGTTTTTAATTCAAGAAACAAGAAAAGAAAACAAAAAACAAATACAGAACATGATATTGTTAGGTAGTGAAACAATTAATCTAAATTATTATTACAAAATTGTGTTTTAATTTTCATAAGCATATTATAAACATTAATACAGTAGAATCAGGATGAAATCAACACTTTGGGACCAGAACAAATTCTGAACTTTAAGTACAGTTGATTTAAATCTAAAGCTGAAGCAAAATTGAAATTGAATACAAACTTTCAAGGGATGTAACTCTTTCAAATTTAATGTTAACTAGACAAGCACTTGATAAGTTACCTACAGAAGTTTCTCATGGCCAATGGTAAATATGCCTTACGAACTGAACCTTCTTCTTCTCTTTCCCCTTCCCCTCCCTCACAATTGCAACTGATTTCTTTGTTAAGTGTTCTGCTGACTTTACTTTCTCCATTTTCAAATACACCATGCGTGTTGATACAAGATATCTATTCGTGCAATCTTTGAGTTTTAGATTAGAGCAAGGTTTCACTTGAAACAGTGGAATCAATAAGAAATCATACACAATGATTAGGGAAGACAAAATTGGGACTATCATGAGCAGTTGACTTTATCAGGATTCTACTATACAACAAAAATCTTTTAATATCTAAAAGAATTTAAATTCAGAAGAAAGAATGGAGAAAATATATACAAACGAAAAGAAAAGGTCTAATACTCATACTTCTTCTAGTTTAAATCTATAATTAGGCTCATGTCATTCAGTTTTCTTTTTTGACATTAAACATTGAATTCTCTCTGATACAATTATTTTCACTTACATCGAGCAAGACATTTCATAGCCGAAAGCACCCACTGTGGTAAATGCTCTGTTGCTGGAATATTGGTGACAATTCCATTTTTGTTCAGGAAGACACAATTGTGCATGACAAAAGCACCACTGATCAAATTCTCACAAAGAAATTCGGACAACTTTGAGGAGCTTAATGCCTTTTTCAATCTGGCAAAAAAAGAAAAGATTTTGCATATTATGTTAATATCAAGATGAAAAACTAAATATTCAATAATCAGATTAAAACCATGAAAATAGTAATAAAGTGATTTTTTAAAAACCCAAAAAAACACAAATCAAAACAACAAAGATGCGGGGAAAAAAATTAATTAAGAATTAATAACTATTTGTAATCAAAAAGATGTAAAATGAATAGAATAAATGGACTTGAATAGTACCTGAAAATAAACATCTTTTTCCACACATCATCGATTTCCGAGCTTGACAAAACTTTTGAAACAAGTCGACACGTAGCGAGCGGTTCCTGCTCTGGAGCATCTTCCTTTGTGCTCGTCCCTTTACTTGTTTTTAACTTACTGTTTTCTGCATCAGACTTGAATAATATGCTTTTTGATTTCTTTGAAACATCAGATTTGGTGTTCTTAGAGTTAAGCAAAAATTGAGAAGAACAGGCATCATTTCGAGGAGCAAGAGGTAAACGCAACGTTTTTGATTTCGACGGAGAAGCTGGTAACAACCTGCAAGTAGAAAAAAATATATAGATAGAACACAAAATAAAAAACATCTCTAATCTTACTTTACCCCGGGTGCTTACACAATATAAGCTGTTAAAAGCCCCTGAAACTCCAAATAAACCAACACAGACTTTACCCTTTTATGGCTTCATCATCAAATATCATAATGTTAGTTTTTATGCAACAATATTTGTATAGTTGCCTTGCATGCATGTCCTCCAAAAGTAGTCTAGATTGTATATTCATTGGACTTAAGCTTGATTTCATCAGGAATCACCTACCGGACTCCAAAGTAAACATTTTGCTGAAAGATAATACAAGGCATGCAATGGTTGCTGAACTTTCTCAGTAGATATGCTAGACTGTAGTGATCATTTGGATAAGAAAAAAGAGGCTCTAGAGGTTCTATATTATATACATATGACAAATTATGAGCTTATAAATTTAGCGCATAAGAAAAAAGATAAAATACACATTGAAAGAGTTAAGCTTCATTTTGTAAGAATGCAAAAAGTAGAATAACAAGTCAACCAAAAGAAGAGACCCCTAAAAAAAAGTTGTGAAAAAGATTAAATGACATAAAAATATGCAAGGTGTTACCTGTAGAGACGATGTTCTTGTACAGTACTTTTGTGAACCATTGATTTAGAAACTCTGACCTCTTCAAATATTCCCGCAGTATAAAGCTTGTTCAAAAGAGAGACAGCCTTTTCTCTGTTGAAAAAAGAAAATCAAAATCACTACAAAAAAGTTTTCATTGAATGCAGATAAAAGAAAAACCTTCAACTTGGTACAATTGCAAGGAAAGGCAAGCATTTGAAAAAATAGTATTTACTTGAATCATCACACAAAATTACTTCATTGATACACTATCTGAAACTAAAATTACCAGACTGTTAATTAAATTACCAGACTGTTAATTAAAGCTTTTGTAGAATTGTGGATATAAACTACAATTATAGAGAATCAAATATTTCTTTCTTAAAAAAATAAAAAACAGAACAAGTTACCTTTTAACATCTGAGCCAAAATTCCTGTTTGATTTCAGATATTGTAACAACCATTCTGCACCAGAAGAACCTGAAAAGCAATCTTCAAAGATACGCATAAATCGCCGGTGCCGTCCACAAGGAATGCTCTCTCGAAAGGCTGAGACCACATCATTCCACTGAAATACAACAGACAGATAATAGACAAGACAAAACTTGATAAGTATCACGAATGAGATAAAAGATCTTTTTCAAAACATAATTTAACTTTGACATACGTAGAGTAATACGTAGGAAACATCTTTCACAATGCTGGTCATAATCTATAAACTTTAATTTTAATGAGAAAACTGAATTAACTCAATCAATGATGTCATTGGCAATTAAAGGTTTTGCCGTCTCTAGAAATGGTAAATGGGATGCAATAAAGCACATTCCATTGGATGGTCAGGGTTTGATTTCCACCCATGGAAAATTTAAATTCTTTAAAAAGAAAATTCACAAAATGAGAAAGTTCTCTGCAAGTGCAAAGAGAACATGAACATGGCACTTTAATATTGCTTTTCCCCATTCACCCCTAACTTCTTTGGAGATGTCTTCTGAACTGGTAGTGATGTTGCACAGAGCCCGATTCTTTTCAGCGGCGCTTTTCAATTTTTTCCTCAGACAAGACTATTTATTCCAAATTGTCTCACTTCTCCCAGATTCCACATATTACTATCATTGAGGCGCAAAGTAATCTGCAACAAACGAGTGTCCTTTTAAGAAGGTGGCAATCGTTGCCATTCGTCTGCTTCATGCTAAAGAAGCAGGCTAAAAGCTCTGGGTCTAGAATAGGGCTAAAGGTATTACTGGGATACTCACCAGGCGTGTGGCCTTGTATGGCCCCACATAAGGATCATCTGGTGACTGCTTATGAGAACTCATAGCTCATAGGTTTTTTTCTTTTTCTGGAAAGAGACCGCACAAAAGAATGGACATCTAAAAGACTAGAAGAAAAAAACAATACAGCAAGCAAATGACACATTTGACCTGGCCTTATTTCAATACTAAACTTGCAAACCAACAAAGCCTTTTAACCCTTGTCATGCGCTCGTGCCATGACCTGCGCATGAACTCATTACCCCTCCGTGCGAGCTTACCCAGTCAGCTTAACATGCTAGCATCCCCTACGTGCGAGCTTGCCGTGGTTCGTAATTTCTGTTGTTGTGTGCATGTCGGTCATTAAAAACATTGATTACTTACAACCATTCATATGGTTTGTTAGGAACCCGTGATTTTTAAACAGAGGGATGAGGAAAGTTTTCGTAGATGCTCCTTCTTGTTATAATTTTTTTTTTTCATTGATACAACCTTGCGTAACATAAAATTTTGTTTTAATATACGTTAATATAGCCAAACAGTTAATTTTTCTTGTTATGATTTAAAATCGTAAACACCTCCGTCAATAACACACAATAAAATACTACCATTCACGAATCAGCTGTTTGACAGCATTGGGGTAGGAGTGGTCAAGTTTGCCTTTGATCATTAACGTTAGCAATAAAAATTGTGAACGAGCGGTTAAAGTTGAAGGTTGCATGACGTAGTCAGCGTGTCTGGTTTAGTACTGACCAATAACCTGTCTGAGAAGCCCCAAGCTTTTAATAAAATTTGTAAGGGGTTCTTACTAGGCTTGCAAAACAACCAAGAAATTTTTTTAATAAATACAAAATAGCAAGGTGGTTTAAGGAAATTTATAGATAGAATACATCTGAATACACCTTTATAAACACACTTTCATAAAAGTCCATAAAAAAGCTTTATTTATGGAGATAGTGCAAATTATTGAGAAAATATTCCTGAAAAAAATGTTCTCCTCTCCTTTCGAATCCCGTACGATTTTCCCGAGAAAGTAGAGCAAACACCATGATTTATTGAGACCAGTGGTTGGTGCATCATTCAAGACTAGGCTGAGTGTGTACTGAGATTGGTCAGTGTGTAATTTTCTGAAGTAAACAATGTCAAGCCACATCAACCCCTTACACACATGCTCTACCAGCAAAACCTGGTCCCTGTCAGACAAGGATGGTTGAGATGCGAGTGAGTAGGCCGGTAAAACCCGCCCCCCGCCAGACAAGGGCTAAGTTTTTGATATATCAAGCAGACCCAGTAGATATTCACTACAGGGCAGCCAGGTGATAGAAGGCTAAACTTACAGATCCTGTTCCATCCCACTTTCCTTCCAATCAACATATTTTAACTATCTATCTAGATATCTTAGCTAGACCATAAATATCCTTCTCTATTCTTTTTGAGTCTAGATAGCTAGATAGAGACCTGAGTGAATCTTTTTTCAGCACAGAGGTCTATTCTAGTCTAGATAGTCTATTCTAGATAGTTAGAATCTTACAGACCCTGGACTAGACTACCACTTAGTAGTCTTGTGATGGTCTATTACATAATAGATCAAGTAATAAGGGTCAGAAGTCGAAGATGTTTGATGTCTCCATTTGATCTCTTGTTTTTTTATAAATGAAATATCAACTTTTTCCCCAGGGCTCTGTAACTGTAACCATGTTATTTATCATCAGCTCAGTTATCTATATTCTAGTGATCTTTAACCTATTTCGTCTTATATTGTTAATTGTTAGCTACATCGACATTTGAATACACTACCATTCATTCATTTATCAAATCCTGTTGAAAACAATTTGCCATCCTCAAATATTTGTTGCAACACTAAAGATAACGTAAGAAAACAATGGGAATGATACACAATGTTGTTGAATGTTGTATGAAGTTTTCTAACAAAATGTGAATTGCAAAAGCAATCAAAACAAGACCACAAAGTCTGTGATTGGTGGAATAGTTTTGAGTTTTCTTGTTGTAATTTCAACCAAGTTTGATTTTGCTACTTTTCTGTAGCCAAAAATAATTAAATGAAATTCAAAAATAAACCATTACAGCAGGAAAAAAAAAGAAAAAAGCATTTTTATCTCATTTTGTATGTTTGCTACTACTAGTCAAGATTTTAGGGACTTATCTCACTACAAACAAACAAAACCATTTATATTACGCCAACCTGGGGTAATATAAACTCCTCAAAGTCGAGTATGGAAGCCCCAAGCTGCTGAGTACATTCAGTACTCGATTGAACACCCGCGAGGAAAAGGATTGCCGGAACTCTCCCAGGCACAATCAACTCCCTTGATTTTGTGTCCATTATTAGTATTAGTTATTAGGGCACAACTCATTGCAAAGAGAAATGCGGTTTTATTATATGCAAGGACAACTTGAAATATTATGGTACCGGTACATAAGTAGGAGTATTTGGGAAAACATCGTAGGGTCTAAAATCAAGTAATAACTCAGAATGCTTACTGTTGATCTAAATGACCGTTTATCTAATGGCATGAAGTTTAGTCTCTAGCGCTTGTTTCTAAACCAAGTTTTCTATTCAAAGCATTCTTTCTACAGTCTCAAGTGTATAATGACTATGAAAAACTATAGTCAAACACGACTAATTTACTGCCTAGGAACAGTCAGATAATAATCATGATAATAATAATGATACAACGTTTTTTAATGCGTTTTACCGTGTGTACAATGGTCTTAAACACCTAATGTAACACTATCATTGAAACCAAAAAAATATTTTAAAATAACAGAAAAAAAATTTGAGCATTGAAGCTTAGACGAAACAGAAACTATCAGATTCACGTAAAATTCCACGGGACAAAAGCTATAAAAAAAAAAAAAAAAAGCATGACATAAAAAAAATTGTTTTCACCAAAATTTTGGAACATTGAAGCTTAGTCTAGACGAAACATACCGACATGCAACATTAATTTCATTTTTTTATCAGCATTTGTCGTCGTGTCAATTACAATTATGAGAGCGGCCTCGGTGCTGTGGTTCGCACAATAAGCAGATTGGAATTATCATAAAGATTGTGGTTACATAATATAGAGGATGAAAGGATGATTTCTGTTGCCCTATCTTCATTTGATCGAAGCGCCCACAGTAAACGATAACCTCATGTTTGGGGACTGGGTGGCGTTTTTTCTGGTCACCACTCTGTTTTCGTTGAAATTAATAGGTTTATTCTGCAAACCTATCGAGTCATATCTGATCATTAAACCAAAACCAGAGGCGGGGGGGGGGGGGGGGGGGGGGGGGGGGGGGGGGGGGGGGGGGGGGGGGGGCG
>JAUEKZ010019605.1:0-18530 GCA_031471865.1 Melibe leonina | reverse complement strand
GAGCTGGTTTACAAAGCCTAAGCCTTACACCGAAAGGTACAAAAGGTAAACTGATTAAGAAAGAAAGAAAGAAAGGTAAAATAGTCATAATAGCTGAGGAGAAATATCTATAATTCACAGCACCAGATTGTAAAAAACTTATCTATTTTCAAAAGATGGTAGTGAGCTCACTAATCACCTCAAAATGGCCAGACTGTTAGGAATAGCCTCAGAAAAATGGCCAAGGCTGAGTTATTTAACAATGTAACACCGTTTATGAGGTAGCACCTTATAACATAGATTAGAGCACTTTGTAAATTATTGTCATTTTGTTTTATTTCAGGATCTGTTGATGGTGGTGTATCTGGCTAACCTTACCAAGACACAGCTTGTGCTGAATGAGAAAATGAACACGATATAATCCTCTCAGAGATTGTCTAGCTTGTAATATTTTATTAGGTTTTGCTTATTTGTGATCCAATTGTCTTGTCTGGTCATGAATAAATTGAGTCTCCAGCGAACATATTGTTTGTTTATACTTGATTGTTGTTGCTTCTTTTTATGAAATGTTTGCTTTTTTGTGAGTTTCATTCCAAACTGTCAATTTGGAATGATAGTATTGTCAAGTGTCTCTAGCAGCTTTTATTGATGGCGGGAGCTACTTTGATCTCTTCTCTTTTGGCTATCTCTCTCATCTTACTATTTCCAGCACTCTCTTCAACACTCCCTAACGAGCATACACACAGACATTTTTTTTGTATGTTTGTTCAGTCTTAATTCTGCATGTGTCCGAACAGATGTATGGATCTCCCCCCTGTTTTACATTGTGGTACCTAACTAAAGGGTCACTTGCTATCAAGGACCAAGTACTTTTTTGTACACAAAGGGCGATAGAATATCCTGAGTCTTCCTGGCCAATAATGTTAATATTATGTAGGTGCTGGCCATCATCTTTTTGTGTGTTCTTTGTGATTGTGAGAGGTGATTTTGTTTTCCTGTGTACTGTATAAATCATCTCTTTGTCAACTTATTTTTAAGGAGAATATGATTTTTTTTCCCTTGTAAATCATCTCTTGGCAGTCATGTAAGCGATAGGACTAGGAGCAACAATTAAGATTTTATCAAGATCTGAAGCAACTCACAGTAACAATGTGTTAGTTGCTGATCTTGGATAAAAGACATTTTTGCGGACACCTTTGGTGGTCGCTTCTTCTGTATCTTCTCTTTTGACTTAATCTGTCATCATTTTTTCCAGCACTCTTTCTAGTGCTCCCTTGCAAGCTTGCACACACAGTTTTTTTGTATCTGTTAGCTGAGTCTTGGCCCTGCCTGTCGTCCTAACAGACTTATGGTCATCCCCCATGCTTAACGCACTGTGGTACCAACTACAGAGTCACTTCCTATCTAGGACAGTACTTTTGTACACAAAGGGTGGTAGAATATCCTGGGTCTCCTCGGACCACAGTGGTGCATGATTTGGGTAATATCCATTATCTGTTTGTGTGTCCTGCTTTGTGATTGTAGGAGATGATGGATTTTTTTCCCTGTACTGTAAATCATCTCTTTGTCACCTTTTTCGAGAGATGATATTTTTTTCCTGTGTAACGTCCCAGGCAGGGTCAAAGTCTGGCCGCTATTTTGACTAGCCTGTCCTTGGGCGCTTTAATGACCTTAGCAGTTGAAAGTGCCCTAAGACTCAATAAACAAACTTAGCCCTGTGCACTTCTATAACCACAGGAAGTTGTCAGCGCCCTGAAACACTCAATAAACAAATATGAAACCTAAAGACTAAATCCAAAGTGTTTTGCATCTGTTCGCTTAGACTTAGTCATGTTCCTGCCTGTCGTCCTAACCGACTACACTAATTACCTATGGCCATACCCCATGTTTTACACAGTGGTAGTGGTACCTAACTACGTACCTTGCTATCTGGACGAACTGAGTACAAGCGGCGATAGAATATTCTGTCTCCCTAGACCATAAAAGGGCATGATGTGGATGGTAGCCATCATCTGTTTCTGTGTCCTGCTTTGTGATTGTGAGAGGTGATTTTTTTCCCCCTGTACTGTAAATCATCTCTTGCCACCTTTTTTGAGAGAATAGTTTTTTTTTCCTTGCAATAAAAATAATCTATTCTTCCATTTTGGCGTCAGATCATCTCTGGTACGGTACTGGTACATTCTCGCAGGACACGTTGACATTAAGCTGGGTATTTACAATTCTCTCCTTAAAACAGTCCCCATTGGGAATGGAGGCTTCGAAAATAAACAATGGGAAGTTGTTCCATGATTTTATTTAATGCTGATGGGGGAAATGAATTTTGATGTTGTTTGGTTCTATTTCTATCTAGAGTCTTAGTCTTAGAAGTTAGAGCGCGGTATTTGTATTTGTAGTCGTTGTCTGTGAATGTGACCATAGGTTATCGCAGCAGTTGGCAATTCTATTATTCTTTCTCGTGGTATTTCGGTCTGCTTATTAATTACTTTGTCAATACGCTGTGCGTTTTTTGTGGTTTTTTTTTGGGGGGGGGGGGGGTTTAGTAGACGAGTCCCACACTGTAGACATTAACTTTTGTAGCTTTGGGTCTTAGATGTAAATCGCCTCGCTCTGTTGTGTGAGAAGATCTACACATATCTGTCTGTCTGTCTATCATCATCACATTGCTATTACTATTACATTACATCACATCAAGAGGCTCGATATGATGAGGGATGGGCCACGAACAGTGGTGACTCACTGGACAACACCGCTGAGCAGATCTGTCCCCTGGCCTTGAGGGCAAGCGATCGTTCGGAAGGCAGTGTCGTCTGTCAATCAACTGCAGACGACATAACCCAAAATGGGAATGTACAGACGAGTAACGGATTAAAAGTAAAAAGCAACACCTAATTTTTATTAGGTAGCAAAAGTAAGTGGCGTCTTACATGACGTAAACCGCCAGTGGTCAGCCATTAAATACTAAGGGGGGGGTGTGTAAATAATGTTTCTTGATGGAATGTGCATATATATAATACAAGCTCTATGTATCAAAAGGCAATGCGAAACCAAGAGACCATCGTATCGTAAACTGAAGCAGTGAATAGCCCACCCGCTGCAGTACAGTCAGTGACGTCATAGTGAGTGATGTCTTATGTTTGCATCCAATGGTCATCAGCTACATATCAAGTACTACTACACAGTACTTACTACCTGCTACCGTACTTCGATATACTTCTCACTGTTTATTGCATAAAACCTCCATACATATTATAATTGTACAATATGGGCTGCGAAAACCTTAACTCAGACTGAACCCAAACGCAATAGAGACAGAGAACACTGTAAACGTGATAAGTGAAAAGTTAAACATACATTGTATTTTTGTTTGTTGATACTGATACTGTGCGACGAGGTATAATAAAGGATAAGAATGTCTCAAAGACTGGATCAAGTAAAATATTGGTACATCAGGCTTTTGTTGGGGGTTTTGGGGGTTGTTGTTTTTTTTTTTGGGGGGGGGGTCTCTTATTGGTTTGTTGGGACTTTTTTTTAGGGGGGGGGGAGGGGTTGAATGCTTGCAACAAGTAGACAAGTGAGATGGGAGATAATTATAGACACACACAGAGATGAAATCTGTCCAATCGCCCCACGGTCCGCATATTTGGGTACTATGTTGGGTCCTATTAATTACAAGCAAATAATATAGATTGTAACTCTGAAGCTGCTACGTATTTATACTTTAACTTAATATAATAATGATACCTAAGAGTTCTTACAAGACACTTTACGTTTGCTAGCTCATAGTCATAGTTCTACAAATGTACACATAGGGGCCTTGGGGCATAATAATAATGATACCTAAAATAAGAGTTCTTACAAGACACTTTACTTTTATTAGCTCATAGTGCTATAAATGTACACATATGGGCATTGGGGCCTACTTTAAAAAAATTCCATAAAGAAATCATGATCACACAAATGATTTTGAACCTAGGAGATTACGTTATCTTGAGAGAGAGACTTCATATGTATGCATCAATTTCTAAAATCAAATACAGCAATTACTCAAAAATCATTTTGGACACGAGAAATTTCAATAAACAGTAACTTGTATCAAGACTACCATGAGAAGTATTGAGAGAGAGAGAATGTGGTGACCTCCTCGACCTCAAACAAGATTAAATGTCTGTCAGTGTCGTCAGTCAGTATGACGGAATTGGAGGCTGATTCACAGTGGACGAGCTCAGCAAAACTGTTAACACACAAATAAACAACAACAAAACATAAAAATAATATGGTATAATGATAATAGAATTAGAATAGCAAGGTGGGGAGCAAGCACTGGAAATCACCAAAAAAAAAAGAAGTCAAACTTGAAATAATATGCAGTGCAGAAACGAGACAAAGCCAAAGGAAGCAGAAAAATGGACAAAATAGAGAAAAATAACATTGACATGGGCGGGGTCGAATTCAGGACCCTTTTTTTTTACGGCACCCATCAACTGGCCGCCAGCAAGAGACTGCGAGCTAATCATCTAGCCATCCTGTCGTAGCAAGGTCCTGGGTTCGATCCCCGCCCAGTTTTCAATTTTTCCGCTTTCTTTGTCTTCTTAGTTTCTGCACAGCTCCCCGCTTGTGTGAGTGTCGTGGCAGGTCCCGGGTTCGAACCTCCCCTGGTCACCACTCCACTTCTCAATACACGTATATTTCTGTTTTGTTCATTGTCTGCTTTGCAACATCTGGCTCATTTCCAGGGATGAACGGGGGACTCACTCGAATAGCTCACCCAGTGAAAGCATACTGTCTTACTTA
The DNA here is from genome assembly GCA_031471865.1 of Melibe leonina. Classification (NCBI taxonomy): domain Eukaryota; kingdom Metazoa; phylum Mollusca; class Gastropoda; order Nudibranchia; family Dendronotidae; genus Melibe; species Melibe leonina. The sequence continues at coordinate 13,760 of JAUEKZ010019605.1, read as the reverse complement.
GCTTCTTTTCCATCACGTCCAATGACTTGAGGCTTCATCAAAGAGGTTAGCTCCCTTGATTTTGTGCGGATTAGTCTATTATTAGCTCTATGGGCTTCATCGTTCGTATTCGATAATTTCGAGCAGTTTCGCTCGAAAACGTATCTACTTTTTGCGCATCTCACACACTCAAGGTCAAGGCCACAATTTGTTGTACTTTGCCTACCTTCAATCATAAAAGAGCGCTTTCCAAATATCCGTGTTTTCTTTTCCTTTTTTGGAGACATTTCCTTGCTAATCTTATTATCTAGCTAGAGCCATAATTTTTTGTTGTTGTACATATACAAGGTACAGTATTAATACACTTTTGTTTTTTATTCATTTGATATACAATTTATTCCACCCAAAATAAGATATATTGCCTTTACATTGCTTGTGAAGTTGTAGAACTCTCAATCGATGCCAATGGAAGGTATTTCCGTGTTGACCAAATCTGCAAGAGTGGACAAACTCAGACCTTGTTGACCATCTTCATGTTTAGTCTATATCATCTCTAGACCTAATTGCATATTCGTATATGTTGATATTGGTGATTATATTGATGGCTTTAAACATGATTTCAATGTCATTTATTAAAGTCACACTCTTCAAATCTTCAACCTCTTCTGTTAAAGCTAGAACATAGAATCATAGAATGTATTAGGGCTGTAATCTTGTCTAGGGTAAGTCATGGAATTGGCAAGTTAAGGGATTGTATTGTCGGGTGCACTTAATTTATGTGTATTTAACAAAAATACTTTTTGTGGAGAATGCATTGGACTACCTGCCTTATTGTAACACTAAATTTTGACGTAAACTATAAACACAGATTAACCACATTTCTTAAAGTATTTGTCAGTTTTTGTGAATACTGTTGGATACACTACCTAGGTTCTAGATGCCCTAAATGAATTTTGATGCATCATGCTTAACCTTACATGCTTCTGGGCCATGCGGTTAGGCAAATTGTGAGCAAACTAGTGGCCTGAGAAAAGTTTTACCTGGCCATGAGAGGGTGCTTGAAGAAGAGAGTATGTACATATTGAGATGTGATAGAAGTGAACGTGTCCGGGAGTGTTTGTTTTGCTTAAATTTGCTTAGTGATGGAATTGATTTAATGTTTTTTTAAGGCACTACAATGGCTTCTTTGAAGGAGAGGTGAGTGGAGAAAGTCATTTTGACTTGACTCGAGCATAGAATGTTTCAGTCAAAATGATGGCATTCCAAAAGTCGAATTGAAAGCAATATGGCCTATAATCTTCAATTAAAACTTGCCCATTAAACCCATCCCATTAGATTCCTCCCTCATTCTCTGCAGGGCACATAATATATTTGGTAAGAGGTTGATAATGTGGCTAACTATCAGTCACAATGCATTCAATGGTTCCTGTGAAACCCAACCAGTGCTTTGATATTCTTCACTCTCAGTATCTTTTCATTGAAAACCACCTCTCTGAGAAACTTACTCTTTGTTTGCCCATGCAAACCTCACCTGACGCAGGGAAGAAAACATTGTGGCAGAAGTATTTTAAAACATGTGAAAACCTAACAAAAATTTGACCACATGACCATTTGTCTACGTTAGTGAGCTGATGTCCAATGTGAAGCGGCGCAGCATCTAGTCGACAGTGCCCGGCCACAATGCTTGACGGCAGTTTCTGATCAGCTCAGAATTGCAGTGGGATGTTGTGTGAAAAGGTGGAATGGGGAGGCATAAACCGCCACACGAACCTGCTGCTGTGAGCTGATGCACCGAAAAATATGTATCAAAATATTCCTTCATTCTTATTGGAGAGAATGCTAACCCACCAACACAATTCATGGCTGACTATGTACTTTTGATGCATAACAAGCAGTGTGTCTCAATCATGCTGTGCTTCAATTTTTTTTCAAATTTCAATGTTTCACTTGATAATTACTTAACTTTTTCCAGTTAAATCAGTGTACATCAGAATGGATCAGGAATATCACCATCCTATACGCATTGAAAATGATGGATACAAAAAAGTTGCCCCTGCTACAGCACCCAAACCATTCTCTGCTGTTCCTACCCCATACAAACCTGGTAAGGACATCAATTTAGATTTTTTCTTGTTGTTTCTCAATTGTAAAAATGTTGCTTTTACAATGCAATATTAAAACCAACATTAGGACTTAATTTGTGTACCTATGGATTAATCTTACTATTATTTATTGTGTGCAAAATACTGACTTTTGTAAGATGACTCCTTATTCTCTGGCATTAAATTTTCCCAAGACTGAATAAATCATATTGGGGAAATTTCAACATTTGAAATAAGATAGCTTATGGTTAGCTCAAGATGATTCTCAAATTAGTTTTCTTAATTTATTTACAATATTTTAAAAAAAGAGAACCCCCCATGAAACATGATTTATAAAGGAGATGCTTATTTTGTCCTATCCAATGAAAATTATCGTAAACATTTTTTGCTTCATCTTTATATAGCCAATCAGAGTTACAGATCTGTTCGTGTGGACAACTACCACGAAGACAAAAACTACCCCCCTCCCCCACCTCCAGACAACACACAATATAACTACAACTTAGACGATGACTTCCCACCACCACCACCCCCTGCCCCGCCACAAGCGTATGGTGAGGATGACTCGCATATTTACAGCAATGTCTACGCAGGGGAAGCTCGTTACATGAGGACAGATGAATATAGATCCGGGGTTGGCCCTCCTGCACAATCCAGACAGCCTGACAGCAGAATTGGTAATTATGATCAGCCCTGCTGGTATTTTGTTGATTAAACGAAACATGCGGAGTTGAATGTTCTGTTTTGTACCATCATTCTTTATGAATTTAGTTAAAAGCAGCTTTGCATAATTTAGGTTATTTTTAAAAAAATTATTACAAATGGGCATTGTCATACATGTACATGCTACACACAATTGTCAATTTCTAAGACACTTTCCTCTATACATTATTATTTTTATTTTTTTATTTTTTTAAAACACTGGCCTTATACTTTGACAGTTTAATTGTTGATACGCATATAAAGTTAGTTTCACACAAAGAAATATAAGCAATAAAGTTTGTATTGTGGTTTTCATTCATTGGCTTCATTTCATAAAGATGTACTTCAAATGGACATTGATATAGATAATCCAAATTTCCCCACTATTCTAGGAACTAGGAAATGTCAACAATATTTCAATGTGTGTGCCTATTTGTGAAATTAAGCAAGTTGTCATGAAATTCTCTGTGTATTGTATTGTGTGTCAACAGTACACAAACCGGAGTCAAACTATGCCAACATTCAAATCAACATTGCCCCTCCTACACCCACCTCAAAAGAAAGCGGTTTTCATGGTCGTTCTGAACATTCATATGAGCAAATTGGTAAGAAGATCATCATTTTAAAGACATATTTTTACTCAAAATTTGTGCTGACTTCTCTGTCATCCTTTACTTCTACGTCTAAGTGTTGTCTCACATTCTGTTGTGTGTCTTTGTTGTATCAGATTTGGATGTATTTAGGTTGCATAAATTGTTAGCTGGTGCAAAAGGAAGTTTTCCACTCTGTCAATGATTGTCTGATGGATATTATGGTACTGGGCTTCATTTGTCCGCAAATCTTCCAGGGCACATGCAAGCGGCTCCAGTTCTAATGTAGACCTTCAAGACTTATCAGAAAATTTTCCCCTTTCAATGTATAATCAAATTGCGAATCTTTATAGCAAACAAGTTAGTTTCAAATTTTTATTTTATATTATGAATTTTGATTCCTCTGGTTTGTATTTGACTTCTGATAAGTTAGCACATAGTTTTTCATGAATTGTAAGAAAAAAAGCAAAATGGTGAACGTAACAAGTTTTAATGCAGTATAACATATACAATATTATTCTTGTATTGTTATAAAATTGTTGATAATAAGTCAAGTATTAGAGTAAACAAAACTATTCCTTTCGCTTTCCACTTTGCTGTTTGCTTTTGTATTATGTAACAATATTTTGTACATGGGAATGTGATACAATGATGTGGGTTTGTCGTAAATTGAAAACGTAAAGCCTTCCATTCTGTTATGAAGTCCATTGAAACTTGTTTTTTATTCAATTTGTATTTTCCTTAAGATGTATGCTGTTATTGTGTTTTGAGGTTCACTTACTCTCACTTGATTTTCATGCATGTTTCATTGTAAGGTGCCTTGAGCTCTACAAAGAAAAGGAGCCATATAGATATGTATAACTTACCACTACATAACAATCGACCTCCTCCATGTGCCAGGTCCTCGTAGTGTTCAGAGCCCACCCAGTCGCCCCAGTCACCCCATCCAAGAACGACCTGTGCCGGGACCCATGGTGCCACCTGGTGGCAGGGTAAGCCAAGCAATCTGGCATGGGATGGATTCACTACTAATTAAGCGAATAAGATCAGCTAAAACAAGGAATACACCCAGATTCAGCCAAAGTTATTGTTCCCTCAAGAATTTGCTGGAAGTGGAATAGACTAGCTTTGTTAACATAATGTATACTCTTGTTTCTGCTAAAATCTTAAAAACTTGATATGGCTTAAAGGGTTATGTTGATCCGGCATATTATCTTCAGTGCCTGCCTTGAGAAATTTGATTGAGATAAGCAAAAAAATGTTCGTAACTCCACAACCACTCAAGCTACAAGAAGGAAACTCAGGATGGCTAGAGATATGATACAGCTATGTATTAAAATTGTCAAAAGTACACTAAGATACTTCTGAAAATCTTTATTTAGCTAAAACATTCACCTTGGTAGTCAAAATTTTGCAGATTTCTAGACCTACCTAGACTAGGCATAGTTAAGCTTTTATCACAACCGATGTCAAGTCTAGACTCTTGCTAGATTCCCATTTAAACTATTAGATTGGGTCAACTACAACAAAATAATCAATTTATTTATGATAATTGTATTTAAAGAACTTGGTCTTATTGGCAGAAGTTATTTTGAACGGCACAAAAAATGGTGTTCCAGTGTTAAAAATGATAAAAATAGCAATTTTGCAAGAATTAAGTTTGTGGAGTAAAGAAAAAGCTTTGAGAACAAAGAGAGACCACTAAATACATCATTTTTAACCATATGTTTTTTTGTATTCAGCCGTTTAGTATGGTACACTTGTGATTTTGACTTAGCCTAAGTCAGCAATAGGGGAATTCATATCGGAAGTTTTGACTTAAGTTGGTTTCAGTACGTTAAGGGGTTAAGACAACAAGCTTGACTGGAGGTGTGTCTGGCTGTAACATTGAACAATATGGAATGCAGCTGTGGCTTTACAGAGTTTATACAAATCTGAAGATTTGTTTGCAAAGCAGAGATCTGCATTCCAATACCCCCCCCCCCCCCCCCACCAAACCCCCTTTTTTCTCAATCCCCTTCTCTTGTGTCTCGCAAAAGCCAGAAATATAGAACTTTTCATATTTGTCCTGTCAATGGATATGGGAGGTATAGCTGAACTATACTGCTGTCAATGGATATTTTGATTTATTTACTAACTGATATTTGTCCTGGTCAGAGAGATACTATTTTGTTATTTTTCTGGTGCCAGACGGGCCCCAGCTCCCCACCCTCGGGTCCAAACAAACAGGAGAAGGAGGCAGAGGTGGATGCACTGACTGACTTGCTGCTTAAGAATATGACTGCCCCAACTCAAGGTCAAGGCCAAGGCCAGGGCCAGACGGATTACTGGGGTATGTAGATTGTCAGTGTCTCTTTACCGTTTGTTGTAGACTGAGGGAGCACTGTTATAAGGACAGAGCCTTTCTGAGTATGATACTGGATTTTATTTTGTTTTACTTTCTAAGGTGATACAGTATGAAATTTAATTTGCAAATGCGTTTTCCTCAAAGCTTTTAGATTTGAGATAAATCGGTTTTTATTCTTTATTTACATGACCTCTCATTTAATAAACAAAAGTTTTTGATGTGTTTAGATAGTAGTAGGGTTTTTTTGTTTTTTCTTTCTGTATGATTTCATTGCTTATAATGATAGAAGCACAGGTCGATTCCTATTTGAATGAGGCTCATTTCCAGCTGGTTTTTTTGTTGTTGTAGGTTTGTGCGGTCGATGTGGAGGCACAGTGGCTGGAGAAAGCAATGCATGCACTGCCATGGACAACGTGTATCACACCAGCTGTTTCACCTGTGTCGGATGTAGTAAGTGTGTATTTATGTGTGTAGAATGCAGTGAATTAATATTATGTATGTTGAAGTACAGCACATGGAGTATTGATCACCATGTGGACAAAATTATAAAGAAATGAGTGAAGGGGAGATATATTGGGATCAAAGGTGTTGATACGATGATCAATTTGAACTCACAACTTAGTCTGTATTGTCCATCCTCTCCATTTCCTTTTTCACTCTCTTCCTCTCTATGTCTCTCTCTTTTTCTCTATTTTGTCCTTGTTGTTGTTTACTGTTACAAGGTTTCTACAGGAATTTGTTTTATTTATTCCTACCAGACACTGCATTGCATGGAAAGTCTTTCTTTGCACTTGAGGGCAAACCGTACTGTGAGGAATGCTACGTGGTGAGTGGCTGGCATTGTGAGATTCCATGACTCAGCATCATTGTTTTCATACTTAAATATTGTTCCTGCTGAGTTTTATAGTTTTGTACATAAATGAGAGAAATTGGTACCTACGCTGTTTTTTTTCAAGGAGGAAAAAACATGCATGCTTGGGCTGGAAGGGAAAACAATATCACTGAGCATGATTATTGTCTCCTATTAATGCTCATTGTCTCCTGCTTATGAGTTGTTTTCTGTGTATCCTTCAATTAGTCATTCCCACATACTTGAATGAAGAGACCTTGGTTTTTACTATGTATTTATTGACATTTATCATATTGTAAAAAATTTGGCTCCCTACACAGAGGCTTATTTAAGTGCATCCTGAAATTTCACAGTGTGGCGTTATATGCTGCAGTTGCTGTGTGCATATGTGGTTGTGTACGATTTGAATGGTAATCAAACAATGTTACAGGGAATATATATATATATATATGAGATGTGGGTGTAGAATAACACAGGTTATTCTACACCCGAAATTTGAGTGAATGATATATATATATATATATTCTTTGTTTCTTGTGATCCATCTACTGTATTTATACACACTAATTAAGTGCTTACTCGATTACTCTATCACTCTAGTATTCTTTCACTCTATTTTTCTATTTATAGAATACTCTTGAGAGGTGTTCTATATGCTCCAAACCTATCACAGACAGGGTAAGTACAAGACTCATCTAGTCCAGTCTCTCCACTAAGGACACAATAATTACTTAAACCAATGCACGCAGCACACTTAGACTCTCACACAATCAGCCAAACTATCACTTTAACAGCGAATCTGAATAAAATAAACATCCAAACTTACAAGCGAACACCTAAAATAATTCACAAAGTGATTCGGTTTTATATATGTAAAGTAATTTACAATTTTAAAAATTTCATAATACACCGCAACCACGTCAACGACTTTTTGGTAAAGTAAAAAGAAATACTTTTGCACAAAATTTGTATTAGAAGAACTATTAAGTGTTTGCCAAAAAAGTGGAATGATTTTTTTTTATCCCATTTGCAACCCCTGCTTGTCACTTCCTTCCTTACTGGGGATCTGTATGAACAGTTGCTCCGAGCAACAGGAAAGCCGTACCACCCAGACTGCTTCACCTGTGTCGTGTGCGGCAAGTCACTGGACGGGATTCCTTTCACTGTGGACGCCACCAATCAGATCCACTGCATCCAGGACTTCCATAAGTAAGTAGCCTGTCAACATCTTTATCACTATAGGCTATAGGTACAAAATGAAAATGATCATTAGAGAGAGGAGGGAAATAGAGTAGTAAAGTTTTTATTTAAAATTTACAGAGAACAATTAATGTATAGCCATAACAATGCCGTGGTTGAACTAGCAGCAACCCAGCATAGAACCCAGGGGCACCTGGTTCCATTCCTACCAGTGGTCAATTTACTACAATTGGCTCACCACACCCAGGTGTAAAGTGGGTACCAATTCACAATTTGGCTTTAAGAAAGTAAGCTGTGATAGACCAGCACCCTATACAGATGATTGCAACCCTTTTTTATTTCTCCAATTCATGACACAAAAACCAGGATAAGCTCCGGCTCCATGGGCCATTGAGGATTTACTTTTACTGATAAATGACAAACTGGTTTGCTACTGCATCAGGTGTCAAATTACTGCTTTTGACTATGTCACACCAAGGAGTGATTGTTACAGCATACCAAAACTTAGAGGCGAAAAGTGCTGCCTGTTAAAGGGTCCTACGTTTGATTTGAGAGGCAACTAGAGATATAGAGCGTTTCTGGAATGCATTAAATCCACAAATTTTAACACTGAAATCAGGCACTTAGCATACAGGTAGAGCACGACTTTGATATGTGTTCTGTCATGCAAAGTACAACATCAAGAGAGGGATGCCATTCACTTTACCTGCAATTTTCTTTCACTAAATCTTTCAAACTGTTATCTGCATTTTACTGTTTTGGACAACATCTGTTAAGCACTGTTGGATCAACAAGTAGAGTGTAAGCCACAGAACCGACAGGTTTCAATCCAAGCCATGTTATACCTGTCATCAAACTTATCACTTAAGCAGGTCTCAGGCCTGTACTTATCATTATGGCACCAGTAATGTGATTAGCTGGCTCTGTGACCGACTCTGAAATGGAATCAAGCATTTTATTCATAATATCTGTGTTGCAGCACTTATCTCAAATTTGATTAATAAAGGCCTATAACTCTTTCACCCTTGGAAGATGTCACAGATAGCCATTTCTGTTCCCTTAGTTAGGGGAGAAAACTCTACAGAAATCAAAATTTTTAAGTTTCAAAATTTTGTCAAAAAATAACCTCCGATAATCATTCACTCAAAACTTCATTTAAGAGTAGAGAAAAGATGTAAGGATGTGAAGAAATAAAGGCTCAAAGAGTTTTATGACAAGAAGATTCTATAAAAAATTACATCCCCATCGTGTCTACTGTTTCTCACTTTTCTTGTCAAGATCTAGACCCTCTCATACCCAAATCAGTTTGAAAATGAATAAAATTATGCTGTCAGCCAGGCAATGGGTGCCATTGTAGAGTCCCGGGTTCGATCCAGCTGGGTACCACTTTCTGTTTTTTAATTTTTCTGCTTTCTTTGGCTTAGTCTTATATCTGCACTGCATATTATTTCAAATTTGACTCATTTCTTCTCTAGAAAACTTGTACTTTGAGCTAGCAAGATCAGTACGAATGCATACCTTCATAGAATTAAAATCTTGTCATTTAGCTCTGAGGAGACAAAGACACTTTTAGCAACGATCAGCGACTTCAGGGGTATACTAGTAGTGGTGACAATCTGTGACTTGAGGGGTGAAAGGATTAAAAGGCCATAACCAATGAACTCATCTAATTCTGTCTGGATGTTGCTGGATGACAAATGATATCTTTGGTGTCTGTATCTTTACAGGAAATTTGCCCCACGTTGCTGTATGTGCCAACGCCCCATAATGCCTGGGCCTGGTCAAGAGGAGACGGTCAGGATTGTGGCCATGGATAAATCATTCCACGTCGACTGCTACAGATGCGAGGTAAGAAGTTACAGGATGCAAACTAGCAATGGTAATACTAGGGTAGAGGGGCGGAGTGAGGGAGGGTTGGATAAATGGAAATCTTTGGCAATATCAATTAAATTTGAAAGATTTTAAAAAGTCAATCTAAGAATAATGATAGAAACTTGATTCCCAATCATGCTACCTTCTCACCATGATTTTTTTGGGGGGATTAAATGGCAATCGAGTTCCAAAAGTCTTTGTGGCAGAAAATGTTCATATCTATTTTTGTCAATGGAAATTGCCAACCAATAGACTTTTACTGTAATAGATGTTATTCAATCATAGATCAGTTGGTTTGCAACTGACACTAACATACTTTTTACTCAGATAGACGCTGCAGGTGGTAGAGTGATAATGATATGTTCTACTTCTGGTTCTTAAATTATGTTCTTAACTGTTGTTACTGCCTTCCCTCTTATAATGTTTAGGGATTTCTCTCCAGCAATGAGAACCAAAAATCCTTACTGATTCTTTTCTCTCAGGACTGCCACTGTCAGCTGAGCTCTGAAGCAGAGGGTAAAGGCTGCTACCCCTTGGATGACCACATCCTGTGCAAGAACTGCAATGCAAAACGCATTCAAGCACTCACCACTCGCATGAGCACAGAGCTGTAAAATGAAAAATGTTGCCTTTAGTTGGTTTGTTGGTTTCATTTGACCTCAATTAGGGTGTCAAACAAGCTTTAATTGTCAGAAAAATAGTCAAACATTTGTTTCATATTTTCTCTTCTCTAATTGTAGTGTGTAGGTATTGCTGAAGTAGCAAAGGCTTTCATTGTTCAGATCAAACCGTGTTGTGGAGTGTTGTTATTCTGCTATGTCAGTGTGCAAATTAGATTTCCTCTGGTATGTTATATTTTACCTCTGTGTTCTAATTGCAGGTCAATGGAATCTTGTGTAAATTAGCAAAGGCTTTTATTGCTAATGTTGTTAGTGAACTACTTACTGCTTCTTAATCTGATGTTCACATCAGATTGTGTTCAAGAGTGTCTTGTAATTCTCATATTTCTGCCCTGTGAATTGTCAGATTTTGTCAAATGTTTTCTTTATATTGATGTTTTTTCTTTTGGGCTGAAATTTAAGCATTGCTGTTGATCTAAGCTATTATCTCTATTTAAAAATATTGATATGAACATAGTCAAAGTGTATATTTTTATGAATCAAAACAGACTTGTTAATATAATATATCAACCTATGTTTATGTATTTTCATATATATGACACACATATGCACTCTAAGTGCCATAGTAAATCAGAAATTCTTTTCTATGGAATTTATTACAATTATAAGCATCATTGATAGATTATTGTGAAATCTCATTTGTGCTTGTACAACAAACTAAAAGTAAGTGTTGCTCCCCCTTCTTTAATTAACTTTATTTTAGTTAAAAGAACTGTATGCACTTGGATTATAGTGGAACAATTTATCTCTTCGCTTTTACCTAGCAGATTTTAAGGGATAATTAATGGTAATACAGATCAGCTTGGGTAACTGAAAACTGTTTGATTATTTGAATGGCTAATGACCATTAAGATCTATCTGGGTGACTTATTACCATGATACATTTATACTGACTACTTACTACTTACCTGACTGCCTTTGGCATTTGGGTGTTGCTCCACAGGGTTAGAACTTTGTTCTTAAAATCTCCGTCAACAAAACCAGCTATTTGTACATAGAGCGGTAACTAGCTACCTACCTGGAAATATCAATTTTGCATTATTAAATGAAATCTGTTTTTGCTTGACTTTTTTTCATGTATAATTTACCGGTTCCATAATAATGATAGCATTTAAATTTTCATTATGAGTTTGTATTTTATTATGCATATTGTTTTTTGCATTGAGTTTTAACTGTGGAATATTATATTGTATGGGATAGAGCGCTATATAAATGCTATTTATTATTATTATTATTTATATGTTAGCCCTCTATAGCTATTGGTATGATCTGTGTCCATTGCTACTACAATAAATTAAAGAATTTTCCAGGTAATTCACTTGTTTGATAGCTTACACTTGTATAGGTACCTACAAGTATTAATATAATTTGTGCCCCTCTCTATTCTGGGCGCTTATTTGACCATAGCAGTTGCAAGCGCCCTAAAACTCTAATTAAACAATGACTAGTCAGACAGTTTCTCTTGTTAAATAGGTACCTATCAGTGTCAGTTTCATTTTTGCCCATCTACACAAAACTTTTCTGGTACCTAACTCACTTATCAGACAATTTATGATAATTACTTTTAGTATTAGTCTAAGACAACTTTTATACTTGAACCAAAGGGCACAAAGTTCTTTCCTGATAAAATTACCAGTTTTCTACATAATTTAGTGCTTCACATAGATATAAAACATTTTCTTTTCATATTCAAAAGACTGATACTGAAAATTACGCAATCCTGTGTTTCTGTGAAAAGTTTTATAAGTTTTTCAACAAAAGAATAATTCTACTGGAGAAGCAAAGCACTTATCCAAGACATATGACTGTATAAAAACAACTATGCTCTACTTAAACTATCATATACTTTTTTTAAATTTTTTATATATAATTTTGTTTGGAATCTGGTTGTGGTGAATCCCTTGACTCAGATGCTCTATGTGTATGCCAACATTTTGTTTGTCAGTTTCTCAAAAGAATTGACCTGTTCATTTAATGACAATTATAATTTAACATGTGAAAAAAAACGTAATCAAGAAAAACATTCTGTGATGAAATCTTATACTCTCCTTAGACTTTGATTCATAGTTCATATTCCATTGAGGAAATTTAGGTAATCATCACATAGAATCATATCTATTTATTTTTCATGCCTAATTATTTATCATCCTTCTACTTCTACACAAAAAGGATATGTTGAATTAAATGAATTTCTTTCAAACATATGTGGCCAAGTGATAACTTATTTGAAATATTCGCTTCTGCGAACCCATGCTGTCTTTATTGGCAGTCGTGTAAGCAATAGGAGCAACATAAAGATTTTATCAAGATCTGAAGCAACTCACACTTTAAAATGTGTTTGTTGCTGAACTTTGATAAAAGACATTTTTGCAAGCCCCTCTGGTGGTTGCTTTCTCTGTTTCTTCTTTTTTGGCTTCACCTGTCAACTTACTTTTCCAGCACTCTCTCCAGCGCTCTCTAGCAAGCATACACACACAGCTGTTTTGTATCTGTTAGCTCAGTCTTGGTCCTGCCTGTTGTCCTAACAGACTTATAGTCATCCCCGATGTTTTTGCACGATGGTACCTAACTACAGGGTCACTTGCTATCTAGAAGGACTGAGTACTTTTGTACACAAAGGGCGGTATAATATTCTGGGTCTCCTTGGAACACAATAGTGCATGATGTGGGCGATGGCCATCATCTGTTTGTTTGTCCTGCTTTGTGATTGTAGGAGGTGATTTTTTTCCCCTGTAAATCATCTCTTTGTCACCTTTTTTGAGAGATGATATTTTTTTCCTTGTAAATCATCTCTCTGTGAAATGTCCCTGGTGGGGTCAAAGTCTGGCTGTTCTTTTTACTACTAGCCTATCATCTTACTTACCCCTGGGCGCATATGTGACTATAGCAGTTGCAAATGCCCTAAAACTCTCAATAACAAAACAATGTTTGGAATATTTTTAGCTTATTTGCTGTGTATGTGTTGAATATTGAAAACTTGTGTGACCAAGGGTATGGGAAAATATTTAGCCTATTTTACATATACCAGCAAATGAACAAATAACAGAAAGTGTTTGTACGATGGGCTTCTCTCTTTTCCTGCCGTAGCTTGGAAGTTTAGGGCTAGTTTTGCTTCCAAAAATCAAATATTGCTTCTATCTAACTCATCATCAAACTCTTTCTTTGCTGAGTGTCGGAATAGGGTTTGATGCTCTAACAAGAAACTAGATATATCCCCCTAGAAACCACCTGTTTTTTGCCATAAAACTTTCGTAACTTTTACAGAGTTAACCTATAAATGCTAGTTCTGTTACTTCTTGTTGTCATTTACCTGTCCTTAGTTTTCACAGCATTCTCTTCAGTGCTGTCTGAATGAGCATACAGCGGGCGGTTGGCGGGCGCCTCTGGTGGGCGCTACTTCTGTTTCTTATCTTTTGGATTGATCTATCATCTTACTTT
>JAUEKZ010019385.1:2112-15870 GCA_031471865.1 Melibe leonina | reverse complement strand
CCCCCCCTAAAGGATTGAAGTGCGTAAGCGCCCATACCCTCTGAATAATTGGATAAGGCGCTGTATAAATGATAATGTTGTATGATGATCATGAATATTATCAATACATTATATATATATTATTGATATTGTAACTATTGTCATAACTTTTCAAATATTTATTATGAAAAATTCTTAAAAGAAAAAAAAATTCAAAACAATTGTTATGATGTAATGCAATGCACAAAAAAACAAAAAAACAAAAAAAACAACAACAAAAAACAACAACCAAACAAAAAAATAATCCCAAACAAAAAACAACCCCTAACAGACCTGATCTTTTGACACGCAGTAGGTATGAAAGACAAACACAAATGTTGTAGCATCAATGATAAAGTAGAGGGTACAGAGTCTTGTATCATCTCTAATTTAGTCATAACATATGGCAGCGTATGGCGTGGCCGGGTATGAGTGCAATGTATATTTGTATATATCATATATATATATATAAAACGTTTCTATATCCATGTTCATAAACTATGATAGTGAATATCGTTCTCCGACATTGACTTGTCGGCAAGTAACTATCATTATATTATGTATATTGTTTAGTTGTTTTGATGTAAACACCGTTTTTTTGGCTTCATTGCCTATTAAAAAATTAAACTGTAAACTGTAAAAACTGTATTGACGATTGCCCTACCCAGTACCCAGTTGCATGGTGTGGACGTTTGCAGGGTTGAAATGAAGGGACATAACTTAAAAAAAACAATATAGCAGAGATGTCAATGATTTAGACCAATTTTGTGTATGACGTCATAATCGCGACATATTGATGTAATATCGTGCCAGCAACATTTAGTGAATAGTTTTCACTTCGATTCCTTTTCACACTTTCAATGACGTAATCATCACACAAACGTTTTATGTGTTAGTGTTGGTACAATCCTGTTTTTTGTGTGAGTGTTTTCGTTCATCGCATTCAGTCTAGAATTATAATAGCATTTCATTCATGATATGAAATATAGAAAGAGTAGCATAATAAAGTAAAGGCATACAGAAACGTAGAGAATGAAGATGCAATAAATGGTTTTAAATGAGGCAAACAAACAAACGAACAAAGAAATATTTATTTATATGATAAACCCCTCCCCCCCCCCTCCCCCCACCGCAAAAAGAAAATCCACAAAAAAATCCCGACGAAATGAACCGAAAAACCAACACCCTCCAAAAAAAAAAACCACAAAAAAATCAACAACACACACACACAAACTGAACAATATATAATTGTATCATGTCTTAGAAAAATGTAAATTAATTAATTGTTTGTAAAACGAGAGGCCATAATATACAGAGTATGGCAGACAATTGAGCGGCCTCCGATAAAACTAGGTTGTCACATCACACACACTTTCTTGGACTAAAAAAGCAACACGTTTTGGTTGTTGTGGTTTCTTGTAAAACGATGTTGTATTAATTAAACCCATGGATATTGACTATCCACAATCATTGGGGTTTCGGATAATGAACATCATGACCTAGTTTAATTGGAGGCCGGTTAACTCGACTGCCTGACTCTTAATATGAGCACTCCCGGTCTAACTTTTCTTCAGGTGAAATTTGCGATTATTTCAAGAAAACTGATAACATAATTTGGTATTGATGACGTTGATGATGATAATGATAACGACTTTTATCATCATTGCTTTTCATGTTTACTATTGATATCATTATTATGTTAAGATGAAGTTTATAAAAATGTTGATGACCAAAATGATGATAGTGGTATTAGTGATGGTGGTGGCTATGGTATTGATTATAATGATGATGATGATGATGATGGTGATGATGATGATGATGATGGTGATGATGATGACGGTCTTGAAGATGATGATTAGGATGATGGTGATAAAAAATGAAGTTGTAGTCATAGCAAATAATGCAATAAGCGAAAAGCGTACGATTAAAAAATTAGAATAATTGCGACCAATACTCTCCTATGGCTTAATATCTGGGAGCCTTTGATCACCAATGAATACCACGGGAGATTTGGGTTTGAAGCATGAGTAGAAATAAGTTGTGTAGTTTGGGATGGTGGAGGGAACGAAGAGGAAGGAGGGGATAGTGGGGAAAAAGAGAGAGGTAGAGAGAGGGAGACTAAATTGGAGAGGAAGAGCGAGAAGATAGACGTAAAGAGATGTGAAGGACTATAATAAAGACCGGGAAGGGATCCTCAGGTGGAGAAAGAGGAGGAGGAGGGGGACGAGGAAAAGAAAAAGAAAAAAGGAGAGAATAATGATAATAAGAAGAAGATGAAAAAGAAGAAGAAGTAAAAGGAGAAGAAGACGAAAATGAAGAAGAGGAAGAAGGAGAAAAGACCCAGAAGAAGAAGAAAAATAGTACGATGGGGAAAAAGCACCGGAAATCATAAGAAAGGAGTCCAATTTGAAAAATTCATGTGCAGATCTGATACTAGACAAAGCCATTAAGACAGCAGAAAAGTTGAAAAAGTGAAAAGGTAGAAAAAAAGACCAACCCGCTATCATTTGTCTCGTATATACACTGCTGATAGAGAGATACAATGGAAATTTAACCCTTTCAATGCCAAGGTTATTTCCAATCAAAGCGATAACAAGAAATCAAGATCTTCAAGATTTGAGAGCAGAATAGTTTGTACTTGTCTAAAATTTTAACCCTTTTATTGAAATAAGGAAATTCTTGAAAATGTACGTGTTCTTATGCCAGATAAATCAGATTTCGGTGAACTTTCATATGCCAAAGGGATTTGGCATATGTCCGTTCACTGAAATCGGCTTTATCTGGTATAAGAACAGGCAAATCTCGAAGCATTGAAGGGTTAAAACAAGGAAACAATATTTTGTATGTTCGTTTTGTACTTGATATGAGGGGTCTGCAACCCAGAGACAAAAGTGACAAGTTGAACTCATAGTCGTTTAATACAGCAGCTCATGGAGATTAAATCGTACTTCCACGATTACTTTACTTAGAGTAACCGTAAGCTTATCATTACATAAGGTTAGATCACATCATGTACAGACACACACACAAACACACACACACACATACACACAAACACACACACATACACACACACACACACATACACACACACATACACACACAAACACACACACATACACACACACACACAAACACACACATACACACACAAACAAACATACATCAAAGGCACATCATTTTGTCTGATGTTGATTAATTTAATTTTAATAAATTAATGTATTATGCCACAAAGTGACATGAAACGACTTTATGGGAATTAAAGAAGAATGAATATTAGAATGAAAATACGATAAAACACCCCCAACTACCCGAAATAGACAGCCTCTCCCTTTCCGACAAAACAGGTGACTGTTGTCAATATGGTTTCTAATTGAGGATGTCCTCAACCCTTTCACTGCTAAAGACACCAACATCTTCAAGATTTGCTTGTTCTTATACCAGATAAATCAGATTTCAGTGAAAGGACATAATATGCCAAAAGCCTGAAATTGAGGCTTTTGACAAATGTCAGTTCACTGAAATCTGATCTATTTGGTGTAAGAACACGTGCATTTTAAAGATTTTGCACATTTCAGTTGGATTAGAACCACACCTCGCTGTGAAAGGGTTAAAAACAATGATAATTCTAATTGATGTTATTTCGTATTTTCACTTTTTTTTTGTAGATGTACTGTGGTGACAAATTGAACTTGATGTTTTAATTTTAACTTTAATTATGATATGTGATATTTCCTATGTACCGTGCCTATAAAATTATCAATATTATAATTTGATTGATCATCAACTATCTAATCACTGCTCTCCGAGGAACTAAGCTGTCTCATAATGTCCAAAAACAGCTGATGATTAAAATTTAATGATTTAAAAGATTAAAAGAACAATTTTTCGCCATCGCATTCTTTTATAACTACGAGGCAATACATTGCTCACAGAAACAACACGGATGATTCAGGCTTTTGGCATATGTCAGGCCGTTGAAATCTTATTTTACATTTTGCATATCTGCTAGGTTAGAATTGGACCCCGCAGTGAAAGGGTTAAATTCATATTATATTTGGTTGGTTGTAAATTGCCACATCTTCCATTAAAAGTATCCTTCAGAATCTTAATTTTTAAAAAACTATTCCAACTAGACAAGAACTAAAAAAAGAAACAAAGCCCATAAAAGAATAAACAAACAAACAAATATATAGAAAACAACCCTTTTCAAAGCGACGACAGTTCAGTACTGGTAATGTTAAAAAATATTTAAAAACAAAACAAATATTAAATTAAATCTACGCAACCAAGGTTTTTTTTACCCTTCTCTTCACAATAGGTATGCGTTTGACGTTAAAATGACAACCAGCCTGCACACACAGTGCGTAGTGTTCCCTTTTTTTCCATTCCAAAATCATAACACGATATTGTGTGTGTTGTCAGTACAGTGCGGGCATTTATATTAATATTTTGACTCAACGCATACAGTCCATATTACAAAAAGAAGGAAAAGTACCAACTTCCATACGTGTGTTATTCAATCTAAAAGATAGCATGGCTTCCAGGCTTCCAGTCCATATGCTCTGTAACTATGATATTATGATGTGTTATTCTAATGCTATATGGACACACTGCTTATAGCGTGGTAGCACAAAACTTGCATGCAGTGCTGGAATTTATACCAGTATTCTTGTGTTAGAAAAAACCTGAGCACATTTACAATTTTTCAAGACTTGGCAGTTCTTATACCAGACAATTCAGATTTCAGTGAACTGACATAATATACAAAAGGCTGCAATCCAGGCTGATTTCCACTGAAATCTTATCTATCTAGTATCTATGAGAATACATGAATCTGAAATATTTTGTATGATCCTGTTATTATACTGAAAAAGAGAGGGGATTGCTAGGCCAGTGGTTATCGAAGATGAATCAAAAGGAGTGAATAAAGGCCCATATAAATCTTGGGTCGAAACGTCGCTTGTCTTGTCTTTGTAACTTTATATGGGCCTTTATTCACTCCTTTTGATTCACCTTTGTTATTATACTGTTTGGTTAGAATCGGACCCCGCTGTGAGAGGGTTAACGGATGAATGAATAAAATACATAATGAATAAAACAGAATGATGTAATATTGAAGCACCAGTGTGGGAGGGTTGGTTAGTCATGCAAACACACGGGAGGGGATGACGCGTTATGACCAATGGAATATAATATAACACTATGGATCAGAAATATGGGAACAAAGCAAAATAAATCATGATGCAAATACTTCGAGAATTGATTAGTTAGATAACTGCAAAAAAATGCTGTGATAGAATTATTGTTAATTTTAGTATTATTATTATCATTATGATATGAACACATTTTTACCAAAGCACATCAATGCATTTGTTATTATTTTAGTTATTATGGTTATAATTATCATCATTATTATTATTATTATTATAGTCCTCACACGTTTTAATATTCTTTTAAAAAATAATTTAGCAGTCGTAATATAAAGTCAGTCACTGAATTAGCCACACTAATATCACACAATGCTCTTTTCATTAAACTAATTAAAAAGTTGTTTCCCTTCCACCTCCATAGTCGTCGACATTGACGTAAACATTGCCGTCATCGCTTCTACTTTGTGGAGCTCCACCATCTTGGTTAAAAGACGTCATATTAACATCGCCATTCTTGGGTTGTTTACCACTACTATTGTTTGTCGTTGAGTTCCCGCCAGGATGCGCGGATCTGCTGTTGTTGCTGCTGTCTACATTTTCATACCGATGCGGTGAAGGAGGGGCTGCGATGATATTATTTCCACTACCCTGATGAGATGAGGTAGAATGTGACGGTCTTTCAGAAGAAGTAGTAGCGGCCGGAGGAGGAAGAGGAGGGACATGTCGATTGCTGGACGGCAGGGCTCCGTAATTGTCACTGGAGTAGGAGAGTCTGTCAGGGGAGCTGGGTAAAGACATACCCTCGTTGGACAGTTTGGACATGCCCCCCGGCGACTCTGGTGCGATGTTGGATGCAGGTGACGAGGTGGAAGAGGGGGAGGAGGGGCAGGACATGAAATTGCCGGTGCCAGCGTCGAGCGTGAGGGGCTCGTAAACCGTGGCGTCTGAGGAAGAAGGCGCCGGCGTTTTGGCTCGGTCGTAGTGATCGGGTAAACTATCGTCTGCAGGGAGTGACGTTAGGAAGTCGAGTGAAGGGTGGTCGTCGAAGTCTAATGGAGGCGGAGGTGGTGGGGGAGGAAGAGGCGGGGACGGAGATGAACTAATTATGGCCGACGCAGGTCCTCGGGGTAGGGGTGAGTCTGTCTGGATGACGGGGGGTGAAGTGGGCAGACCCATGGCCTGGGAGAACGTCGGAGGGAGGTTTTCTTGAGGTGGCGGAGGAAGATCTGGAAGTAAATCGGAACCAGAACGCCTTCCGTCCGACGCCGGACGTTCTGTTACATCGTAAGGGGATTTCACATCCGTCTCCAATCCCTTCTCATCCTTCAATCCTCCTTTCTGGGGCTGAAAATCATCGGTGATCAGCCAAGGAGCGAAAGCTTTCTCTATGTCTGGATCAATCGCCATGCCGCCTCGCAGCGGGAGTGTGCGGTCACTTCCGTTGGGTGTTTGGTTGCCGTTCAGTTTTGCAACGGTGCTGTAAGCTTCGTCCTCATCATCCGATTCGTCCTTGCCGGACAGAAGGAATGGTTGGGAGGTCGAGTCTTTCTTATCGGCGTCTACCTTACTCTGCCGTCTTCTCCTGGGTGCCGTGATGCTGTTCTTGCGTTCTGGCTCATTGGTCAATCCTTCTCCTCCGATGGCCAGTGGCTGTGGACTCCCCTTGTCTATAGAACTGTTATGTCTGTCAATGTATAAATAAAGACCAGTATATATAGGGCAATACAGACGTCTCTAATGCAATCCATAAGAAGATATATCTATGTTCATTCAACAACAACAAAACAAAAACAAAATAAAAAACAACCCCCCCCCCAAATATAACCAGCCAACTAACGCACCCACCCACCGGACCTAGCAACTGATCAACTAACGAACCAAGCAACCAAGCAACCAACCAACCCACAAACCCAACAACCCACCAACCCACCAACCCACCAACCCACCAACCCACCAACCAACAAAAACTCACGCAATCTGTCTCCGGAGCTGTGCAATTTTGAGCAGGGCAATGTCCAGCTCATGTTTGACCTTCCACAGCTGCGTCTCACAGATTGGGTCTTTGCACTTGTGGTGCTTATGATAGTCTATGGCCTCCATTACTGACCTCTCAAAGGTCAAGGACTGGCCCATACTCTGAGGGAAAAAGGTGAAGGTTGTATGAAGACTGAAGATGTTCAATAAATAAAAAAATAAAAAAATACCAGTATTATTGTTCTAACATACATAGATAAATAAATAGGTCATTGTATCATTTAAAGGAGAAACAGTAGAAAAGTATGCAATGTGTTGCCAATGTGCTGGCAGAACATGACAGAATAGTTATCATGTTATACACAATAGGTCTCTAAAGACTATGAAAACGTACAAAATTGTCCGATGCTGAGTTTTATAGTGAAAATTAAAAAACAAATAGGACACAGCTTCCACCCATTCGTTGTGGTTAACTAAAAAACGAACACTCAAAACAAACAAACAAACACACAGTATCTGTATAATTGTAGTCTTGTAACTTTAGAAAATAGGTTCCTATTCTACTGGCTACACAGTCTGTTATTTGGTGTCTCGGCTAGGCGGTTGTAAAGAAAAGGACTCGTGTTGTTTTATGTTTCTTATGTTTTTTACATGTTAAAAAACGGATGTTCTGTTTTTTTTTCAAAATATCTTTTTTAAAACTTACCAGGCTGACAAGGGAACAGCAGCCATATTTATCCCATTTCCGTAGCTGCTTCCGGCCAAACCGGAAGTACATATGTTCCAGTGTGAGTAGCAGCGTGCCCAGGATTATTCCCCCTCCAAGTAAAATGAAAGCGGAAGTGAAATTGAGGATGCCCAAGGTGTGGCTGGACACGCCCACTCCCTCTTTTTTCTTGTGACACGCCCCAGCCAGCCAGAACTTCTGGATGCGTTCGATCTCACCTGGAAAAAGAAGGGGAATAATAGATTTAGAAAAGAATAACATAATAAAGACAATGCAAGCTGATGATAATAATCATTATAATAATAAAAATGAACATAATAATAATAATGATAATAATGATAATAATAATGATTAATAACAATAATTATAATAATAATCTACATAATAATGGAGCTAAGGGAAATTTGCGAGCAGTATATTCTAAAATACTACATAAAAAAATACGAAATTTTGGCCAGTACCCATAACTTTAAAAGTAGTGATGCGGTTTGGATCAAAGTTATCATAAAAAAACTTATTTTAAACTAAATTCATCCATTTTCTGTCCAATCGGTCCATTCACTGTAGACATGGTTTCCACTTCGGTGGTGAATACGCGTTGAGTCACCATTGGTAACTAGAGCTAATAATAGTACTAAATCAAGGGAGCTAACCTCTACTGCCTGAACCGCGCCTTCAATGTTTCAAGTTCACCGCTTTACTAATCATTTTGCCACACGCTCTATTTATACCTTCACGATAAAAGAAAAGACAGAACACATCGTAGAGATGTCTCTTATTTTACTATAATATCTACTTTATTTTCAGCGAAGCACTAACGGGGTTGCTAGTAATAAAAATAACAAAAATAATAACAAGAATGATAATAATAATAATGATAATAATGATAAGAAGAACAATGATAACAATAATGATGATAATAATAATAATAATTCACTTCTAAGAGGTGGGACAAGTATAAAATAAGATCGAACGACACCCCTAACACCCCAATAAATTAAAAAAAAAACGAAACAAAAATAAAAACCGTTATTGCATAGGACGAAGAATGTTCTAATAAAAAGGAAAGGTTAAAGATGCCATGATGAAATGTGTCTGCATGTTGACATTATTCATTGAAGACAAAAAGAAGAAAAATCATATTGACTGAAATCACTATACATTCGATTCGATTTATCAAACATTATGTCTTGTGGTGGGATGAGAGTTAATAAGAATATTTTGATCGCCACTCTTTCGCCACTGGGCTAAAAAGGGTTAAATTGGCTTTTGATGCCAGTTCACCCTTGGTACACATAGTTAAAGGGAATGTGTCGGGGGTGGGGGTGGTGATGCAGGGTGGGTAGGGAAGAGATCACATGATTGATGGCCTGTTTATGGAGTTGTTGAGTTCAGTCTGATCCGGAATGTCCCATCCTATCATGTCGTCACTATCGTTATACACCCCCCCCCCTCCACATCCTCTTCTTCTCATGTCTAGCCGGTCAATCTGTACGTAGCTGTCTCAATCTCCCTCTTCACCTTTTCTCTGTTTTTTTCTCTCTCTCTCTCACTCTGAGTCTCTCTCTTTCAGATTCTCCCCCTCTCTCTCTATTTCTTCACCTCTCTGTTAAAACCTTATCTCTCTCTGATTAACTCTGCCTTCCATCAAAATTCCCTCTCTGTATCCCTCCCTCTTTCTGTCCTTCCCCAATTCCTCTGTTTTCCTTGTTTCTGCTCTCCCCCATCCCTCCCTCCCTCCCTCTCCTCCTCCGTCTCTTTATCTCCCTCTCTTTCCATCCCCTTTCACCGACACGCTCACACTTTCTCAATCTCCCTGTCTCTTTCTTGCCTGTTACATTTACCTCCCCCTTAACCATCTGAGCTGTTACATCTTCCTCTCCCCTCCCTTTTGTGCTTTAAACGTCTGTCTGTGTAACTCCTTATCTCTTTATCCTTCCCGTCTTTTCTCTTCACCTCGATCTTGATTGCGACATTCCTCTTAAACCACATTTACATGTAAAGTCCGCTTACTCTTCGCCTTACATACACTTTGCATTATATATATATATATATATATATATATATATATATATATATAGAGAGAGAGATATGGATAAATATAGATATGGTAAGAGATGGATAGATACATAGGTGGATGGACAAAGGGATGGATAGGTGGATAGATGGAGAGATAGATAGAAGGATAGATAGGTACATAGATGGATAGATAGATTGATGAATGGATGGGTTGATAGATAGACGGATGGATAGATGGTTAGATGTATAGACATACAGACAGCTAGATATATAGATAGACGGATAGAAAGATTGAAGGATGTATGGATAAATGGATGTATGGATAAATGGATGTATGGATAAATGGATGTATGGGTGGATGGACAGATGGATAAATTACAAGTTGATAGGCCAATAGTAACAAGGACAATACAAAACAAAGTCAACGTTTCGGCGTATAATCTTTTATCAAGTAGGAAGGGTCTATTTAACCCTGCGTAAAACCTTACCATCCTCTTGTAACCTCAATAAAGCAACGTTGAATTTTTTCGTCCACGGTGACTTCTTCGGGAAGGCAACTCCATAGCCTGTCTCGGCGATGCGTTTTCCCACAGTCTTCAGCTTACAGTCTGGGTCCTTTCCCACCTCGTACTCCAAAGTGGTCGAGTCGTAGATGAAGGCTTGAATGTCCCTGGAGGAAGAAGGTTTAAAACTCTTATACCAGGTAAACCGCATTTCAGGGAACTGATATATCATGCCAAAAGCGTGAATTTCTCAGGCGTAATGACAGAACTTTTGCGAGCAGTATATTCTAAAAAACTACAAACCAAAAAACAAAACAAACCGAAACTGTCCAGTACCCAGCACTTTAAACGTAGTGTTGCGATATTTTGTTTTCATTTGGATCAAATTTTTCATTAAAAGAACCTTAGTTTAGTTAACTTTATATATTTTTTGGCCAATCGGTCCATTCACTGCTGACATCGGTTTCACCTCAGTGATGAATACGCCTCCGGTCATCATTGGTACATGGAGCTAATAACAGTACTAAATCAAGGGCGCTAACCTTTAACGACTGAACTGAGGCTCCAATATTTCATGTTCACCACTCTACTAAACATTTTGCCACACGCTCCGTGTATACTTTGACAATAACAAAAACTAATGTAACCAGTAGTAGGTGTCTGTTATTCTATTATAATAAATTATGTATTTTCACCGAATCTGTAAGTGGGTTGCTAGTAATAATAATGATAATAATAATAATAATGATAATGAAGAGAATAATGATAAACAATAATAATAAAGTACATTCCTAAAGCGCCAACATCTTATGAAGAACACAAACTCTTGGTGCTTGTATTGGCAGTAAAGTGACTTACTGGTTTTTCAAGTTTTCAATGCCAAATTTGACGTCGTATTGCGGGAAGTTTTTCATGAATTTGTGTATCTCAGGGTAGTTGTATTTAATGTTGGTGTCAGTTGAAGAGTTGCCAATGGTGCCAAACTTGAAAGGCGGCTGACGATGGTGGGGGTTTTTCAACTGTAGAAAAACACAATGATATATATAGAAAAAAAAGAATTGATTACCAACAAATTGCATAATAATACCTCCGTTTTCCTTGTTTCTGCTCTCCCCCATCTCTCCCTCCCTTCCTCTCCTCATCCGTCTCTTTATCTCCCTCTCTTTCCACCCCCTCCCTTCCTCTCCTCATCCGTCTCTTTATCTCCCTCTCTTTCCACCCCCTCCCTTCTCTCATTCTACTTACTCTTCTATAATATATATCCATTCATCCAGTTGAATCAGAGCATTAGAGGCTTCTGTCAAAGGCATAGACATCCTAGACCAATTTCATGATTTCGGAGTAATAGAGCATATCCGTTTGACGATATAATCATAACTTGTTTAATTACCCGCAATAGTATTGGTGCACACTTTACTTTATTTTCCTTTTTCCTTTCTGAATTACACCGACACATATAATTTTGTGTGTATGTATAATACTGACACTGTTGTGTGTGATTATTTTGACTTAAAGTTTTCAGTATATACTTCGTAGAAGCCAAATTTATCTCAATTCAAGCAGGGAGTGTTTTTGGGAGTGGCCTGGCTAAGCATTCATTCTGAGCAAGAATTTGCTGCTAAATTTAGAATTTGATATCGAACCGCGTCAAGAAATCGGCCCCAGGGGTACACACACACCAAGCTTCACTGATAACACGCTCATAGAGAGTCATACAAATTTGAAGAAAAAAAACCCCCAGCAACAAACAAAACAAAGCAAAACCAAAATAATACGAAAACAAAAACCCCAACAACTTTGAATGTCAGAGTGGTATGAAGAAGAAGTTTCTGTGGACATGTCAAGCAGTGTCTTGTGCTAAACAACCGATGAGGGTGCCGTGTAAAGGTTTGGTTTAAACTAAAGTGCTCACATTAATGGCATACAGAGTCAGGCACCTAAATGAGCGGAAAAGAAACAGGTGCGTATTTTATCCCCCAATCGAACATAAAACACGAACACACATACACCCTAAGACATGGTTACCCACACATACACATACAAGAATACACACATCCGCACACATATACCCTCACATACACTAATAAACACAACTCACATTCTAAAACACATACCCAATCACACATATATACACTCAAACACACACACACACATACACACACACACACACACACACACACAAACACAAACTAACCCCCACACACATGCACACACTTTCGAACACATACATATACATGCACACGTACACACACGCACCCATTTTTCAAAATGTGAAACACTTACGCTGTTTCTGTCTAAACCAACCAACACTGTGAATCAGGTTGTTAGACGTAATAATGATAATAATAATAATAATAAATCTTTATTGTCTTTAAATAAGGGCAATTTTTCATTTGCTTACACATCAATGTTAATCAACCCATTCACACATGTATTTATTAGAGATACGGTACATCACAAATATTGACAAACGACCACACACGTAAACCCATTAAAGAGATGTATCACTTTATATACTTTTATATCATACCGTATTATTATATCTATGCACTGATAGTATAACAAAGGGTTTGACAAGATGCATCTCTCAAGCCTTCATTATTTCTGCTAAAGGGGCATAACCCATAAAAATAAATAATTCCAGACTACCCAGAGTCGTAAGGCGGGGATGGGTAATTTATCATTCTGTGAATGGTGGGTCCTGAGTGAGGCATTGAATAACAGGCAGCGTAACCAGCAGGAATAGAACCGTGCTTCCACCAATGGCAGTTCTACAAAACACTCACAACGGAAGCATTGAATAACAGGCAGAGTAACCAGCAGGAATAGAACCGTGCTTCCACCAATGGCAGTTCTACAAAACACTCACAACGGAAGCATTGAATAACAGGCAGAGTAACCAGCAGGAATAGAACCCCGTCTTCACCCACTGCAATTCCCCAACACAGAATGAAAACAAAACTATTGCAAAAAAAATACCAAAGAAGATCTAATTTATGCGAATATCTTGACTTAGTTTTAATCAAGCTTCGGTGCCCATTTGTTTTTTACACCAAACATTATCTGACAACGAATCCGACAAGCAAATCACAAAAACAGCCGCTCTCTATTATCAATAGAGCATTCAATGTAGGCTATTCCCCGATCTATTTTGTGGTGTGTTGTTTGAGTGGGTAGTAGGTAAAAGGTTTGAAGGAAATCATATCCACCATTTAGTTTATACTACACACACCTTCTTGGGTATAATCATAGAGTAAGTACTTGTTTTTATCACTTCCAGTATTGCGCAAACAGAAAGTTATCTGCCAAACGACAATTTCAGTTCGTATTGGTATACACCCACGGACGAACCGAGGGGGGGGGG
>JAUEKZ010019274.1:2484-17484 GCA_031471865.1 Melibe leonina | reverse complement strand
ATTGAGAAAAAGTACTTTTTTTCTTCGTTTACTCTTCTGTGTATCTTATTGACACTGTTCCATATATGGGGACACTTCTAAAATAATTCTTTCTGTCTCTTATTGTTGTGAAATAGTAATCTAAAACGCTTTTCTTCGCCACTCAAACTTCCTCTTGCTAGATAACTAATTCAAAACAGATAAACCACGATATATTAATTCCTTGAACATCTACAACAATCCGTGGCTGAATAAAACTTTTTTGTGCTTATAAACAATTTGTTGTTTCCCTTTTTTATCAGACATTGGGATGAATTGTTCTTTTTGTTTTCTAGAATGTATATGTATATATATATATAAATATATATATATAAATCTTGCAATTCTTGACAATTGCTTATTTTTGCCTGCATTCTGTCTGCCCTTATGTTCCTTCCTCTGCCGGTATTGGAAGTTGTAACGATGGCAACCACAGGCACGTATGCTAACGTTTAGCACTATAGTGTAGTCTTCTTACTCCTTCCTCCCCCCCCCCCCCCCCGCCCACCCTTGCCGCCTACTCATCTTTAAATATATTAAAATGATTATGGTAAGGTTACCAAGGCCTATTTCAATTTAAATGAAATCTGAGTACAAAGGCACCAGAAAATAACATTGTGTTGCTGATCACTTGCTTGCTTTGAAGTCCAGTTCACGGCTGTGCTTGGTTACGCTGAGTCAAATGCACAGAAATAGGAATACGTAAACAGAGCAGATACACACATGAACAGGGTGAGAGAGAGGAAGAGATGGAAAGGGATATGGAGAGAGAGAGAAGGGCAGAAACACACACACACACACTCATACAGAGAGAGGGGGAGAGAGATGGGGGAGAGAGAGTAGGGTGTGGAAGGGGCAAGGGCTAGGGCAAGGGTAAAACTTGCAGTGCAAGTCTACGTGTGCGATACGAGTGATATTATCCAATTGCTGAAGAGGCCAGGGCGATTGTGTGCCTTGTCTTGTGAACGAGTCCAGCGGCGAAGACACCCAAGGAGACCTAATTACTTTCATAAACCGGACGAGCTGTCCACACCGTGACTTCGAACACTTCCAGCTACTTAATCACTTTGATTTGATATACCAGTCAGAATCTAGACGAGGTGTTGTAGGTACTTGTCGTAGACTTGTTGGTTACCTAATATGATATTTATTTGCCCGTGGGACGCTCAGTCGGGCCTTATTTATCATTACGTGAAAACTAAGAATATATTAATGGCAGGTCCGCCTATTCCTGACAACTCAATTCCATAGGAGGGGGCAGGAAGGAGGTAGAAAGAAAGAAAGAAAGAAAGAAAAAAACTTAAAGAGAAAGAGGAGGGAGACGGTGATGAAGAACAGCACACGAATGACAGTGAAGAAGGACATGGAAGAGGACGATGTGGATGATGAGAGGAAGGAAGGGTGGATGATGAGAAAGGAAAGGAGGAAGGGAGAGAGGTAGAAAAGAGAAGGAAGGACGGGAGATGAGAAAAGACGATAATGGAGAGAAGGAAGGGTAGGTGATGAGAAAGAAGAGGATTAAGGGGATAGGGGGAAAAGAGAGGAACTTTGTTTTTTACTCTTGCGACGTTCTTTTTCTCTCTTCTATTCTTCCGTCGGTTCTTCTTAACCTCACCAAATGTTCTATTCTCGCACTAACTCAACCTTTCTCCCTCCTTCCTCCAAATCCTTATTTCCCCCGATCGTTCTTGCCCTTCTCGACACTCCGCCCCCCCCCCCCCCCCCTCCAACTCTAACCCTCTCTCCAACCCCTGTCGTTTCGTCACATAATAACTGGTCTGGAACAGAGGAAGAATCGAAGAATCAAAGAGGCACGCTTAATAATCCTGGCACAGTGTAGGACTGGCGGGCGGTAATCGTGCGAAGGGGCATCGGATATTGCAGTAGGGACGTAGATTTTCTTGGAAACGCCTGATAACCCTGTCAATTTTAACGCCCTACCAAAAACTACTTGACCACTCTAGTAGTCTTTGCTACTTACCTAATTTAAAACAATACTGCTGTATAATAATTCGGCATTGTGAGTTAGGCAGGACATAGGAATTTGTTCTCCATTTACCAATTCTATGTGGCATTCTATTCTTCTAATTCCATGTCGGGTTATTTGTGGATTGTGAGAGGAGCGATGTAAAGGTAAGCTAGAATTAGGTGTAATTTATTTGGCTTGGAAGGTATCTTGTCTCTAGTATGAGTTTGTTCGAATCTAGTTTGGTTTACATCCGATCCAGATTGGATTATGATTTTGTTTTACAATTATACCTGTTCATTGTTTTGTTTATCCTTTCCTTTCAAAAAAGGAATGAAGTTGATTTATCTCTTATTAGCTCCTCCTCAAATACATAACTTGCCATATCTCTCTCGTTCACCTGGGAGAATTGGATGACTCGAGGTTCGAATCCATAGCTATCTATAATCACACGTTCATATCAAAGGCAGAGCTCTTCAGACAAGCTAACGTGC
Source organism: Melibe leonina (assembly GCA_031471865.1). Lineage (NCBI taxonomy): Eukaryota > Metazoa > Mollusca > Gastropoda > Nudibranchia > Dendronotidae > Melibe > Melibe leonina. The sequence goes on along the minus strand of JAUEKZ010019274.1, from coordinate 15,006 downwards.
TGCCACACAGAAATAAACGGAGAGCTTACTCGAATATCGCACCAAGTCACAGTATATTGACACCGGGTCAGCCAGTTTTAGCATTGTTCCCATTATAACGCCGATAACCTGGCAGGACAGCTGCTAAAATGTCTATTATAAAGTCTTGGTTGTGACGTGGCCGTGGTTCGAACTACTGACCTACCGGCTCCGAGACTGACGCACTAGATTCTACCCATTAATTACTAGGCTGTTCCCTTTCTGGAAAAAAACCCAGATGACCGGAGTTCAGATACAGGATATACATGAGGACTTTTTGTCTTTTGTTGTTTTCGGTTGCGCTGTTTAACACGGTCTATAAAATTAAAGAAACCTCAAACGAAATCTCAAAAGAAACCAGAATAAGATTATGTTGTACAAAAGATAGCAAAATCTAGACTATCAAGGTGCTTTCAAACTATTGCAGTAGAGGAAACTGCAGCAGTGATAGTTGATTTTATTCCCCTTTCATTTAACGAATCCAATGGACACCAATGAACCCACTAGACACCATGCATAGCACCCGATGGACACCAATGAGCACAATAGACACCCTCGCACCCCATAGACACCACCAATGAAAGCAGAATAGACACCAACCGCACACTATAGACACCATGCATAACACCCAATGGACACCAATGAGCCCAATAGACACCATTGCACCCAATCGACACTAAATGAGCCCAATAGACACCATCGCACCCAATCGACACTAAATGAACCCAAGAGACACCAGCAGGAGTCTCAAATATCTATAATACAAATAATACTTTTTTTAAACGATTATTGATTTTTATCTTTAACTCAATTTCTAGAACCACTCTAAAAAAACAACAACTCCGATCAGTCAGATTTCCTTACCCTCCACTACCCCTAAAACAAACACCATTTCCCCCTTTTTTTAAACAAAATACACGAAAAAGCATATTAAAAATGGTTTAGGCCTACGATATGAAATAAAATGTTGTCGCTGAGAGGAGAATACTTTACTTCCGTTATGCGTGTAGCTTACAACAAACAACTGATTATTCCTCTCCCATAGCCTGTTTTCCGCTTCTTTACCTATACTCCTTTTCCCCCTCCTCCACCTCCCCACCTCCTCTTTTCCTCCTCCCTCCCATTTCGCGTTCTTCCCTCTTTCTACTCGTTACTTCTTGTCTCTCTATCTAATCATCCATAACACAAGCGAGAATAATATGAAACGAAAAGACTTAACACTCAATTTACTCAAGCGTGCCGGAGTTGTTTTGCAAAATACAGTATGTGCAGTTGAATTAAAATCTCGGCAATTTGGGGCAAAATCTTTTTATTGATTCAAATTAGAAACTGAAGGAATATAACAGAAATATTAAGAACGAGCGATATGGAAATTGTATGATTCGGAATGTAACCAAAGACTTTGGGCTGACCACCTGCCTGATTTTAATCCAGGTATTCCTCATCCCTGTTATGTTTGACTATGGTGAAGTATTACATCTCTCATTGCATCATTCGTACCTATGCACAGGAATAGGCCCTGACTCCCCATGCATGTTTAGAGATAGCTTGACTCAGGACTGAGCGTCTATGATGTATTTCACGCCCATGGCCGCTGTGGGTCGTCGTAGTGCCTTGAAATGGCACTCGCCTCGGCGTCTTAACCCTTTCAATGCTAATGGCGCCTGAAATTCAGGATTTTTGGCATATGTCATTTCAAAATGTTCATGAATTGCCTGTTTTTATTCCAGGTAAATACGATTTCAGTGGACTGACATAATAACACGTTATTTTAAAAAGATTTTGCATGTTCTGTTTGGTTAGAAGTGGACCCCACAGAGAAATAGTTAAGAATCAACTAGATAAGATTAGTCTGATATATCCATCGATACCAAGAGCACACACTTACACCCACAAACTCCAATAATCTCATAAAACATAAATTATTAAAATCGCATATAAGACCTTTTGAATTAAAACCCAGCGCGTAGGGTTAACAGTCTTGTGTCTATTAAACCAGTTCGGCCCTTGATTGACAGTTGACTGGGCATTGTTGACGGGTTCGGGTGCCGATCGGCGGCAGAGTATAGCAGAAACAAACTGTAATAGGAATGTTTTTAGACTCTTCCTTAATCACTGAAGGACAAAAATCAAAAGTTCTCACGCTCGTCAGTTCTGGCGTGACAAACAAACAAATGATCTTTTCTCAGGGGCGCTGGAACGTCTGTTTCTGGAGGACTTCAATCCAAGCAATTTTAAAACTTCCTCTCTAGATAGACCAGCATTCGGATCACACAATAATTGCCCAAAGAAATTTACTTGCTACACGTGTGAGCACCTTCTAAATTAACTTTTCCTTTTGTCATGTAAGGAACTGCTTGATTTGAATTTCATCAATTTGTTTTCGTAAATTTTTCCCAAAGTATTTGCGGAGAGTTATGTAGCTTGCCAATTTAGGGGATAATTACATGCACACCCAGACAACGCCTTGTGCTTTTAGCCAGAGGATGATTGTAATGGCAGGTCTGCATTCGCACCCACCTCCGCTCACTTTTCGACTTCCAATAAATGTTTCTCATTATTTTGGTTGTTTTTCATCGCACTGCTTACACAGTTGTATTATATATCTTGCCTATTTCACAACAGCCACCTGGAAACGCCTATACAGGGCGTAAGAAGTACGGGGAATGGGTGGGGTTCTCTATCTCTATGTTCGCTCTTTATTATGTCTGCCAGTTAGAAAATGAGAAGCGCTAAAAAAGTTACGGTCGTTTTAGTGCTTTTTTTTATGGCAGTGCCAGTCGTTTTTTCAAAGCGTTCATTTAACAAAAAGATTGCTTCCCTTTTACTATTAGAGAGATATTATTCGCCAGGTAACTTCTCTCTTTGCAACCAACATTTTAAATTCATAGAAATCTCCTCATGGCAGTAAGTAAGAATGTTGTCTCTGATAATCATTGTAGCAAGTTTTCTTTCAATCGGCCTACACCTGGTAACATTGAATCGATATATGGTTTTCAATTTAGATCAAGTCATTTGAGTGCAGCAGATGTCAATGGTAAATAATAAGTGCACGGGTGACATGTGAGAACTCAATTTGAATAAGATCTTGCAACTCATGTTTCGCAAGCTAATGAAAGTTTAATATTATGGAAGCATAGCTGTAAAAGATTGACACCCTGTTTAACTAAACACAATGAAATTAAATACAGACGCAATCTGTATAATAAGGAGTTTGTGTACACATTGATCATTTTCGTTTTCAATCGCCAGGTGTTAAAGCTGTTTATTATCTTTCACTGTGAATTAGAAGTAAGAAAGCATTACTATTCAATATCTACATTGTTTTAATCCCTATGATGATTATGGTTATATTATCATTAGCATCAATATCATTTTTATTGCCTTCCTTTTTTTTCGGTATAGAACATTTGAAGAGAAAACGGTGACCAAAGGTGACCAGCGTACTTCTTTCTTATCTATCTATCTATCTATCTACCTATATATCTATCTATCTATCTATCTATTTATCTATCTATCTATCTATATTTCTATATTTCTATCTGTCTGTATACTTATCTTTAAACACATGTATATGAATACATATCATATCTATTATCTATCATCTAGCCATCTATTTACCTGTCTGTCTGTCTTCAATTCACGTAAATGTCTGCCTATCTTCTGTCTGTCTGTAAATGGAACTGTCTGTATGCCTGCCTACCGATTTCAATATGTATATCTAGCTCTGTGAACTTCAGTCCATTTATACTCATATAACGACCTGAAAGTCCCAATATCCCAAAGGGAGGCCATTAACAATAGGATTATCTACTTTTGTAATATAAAACCTTTCTCTCTTGCCTCCCCAGGAAGGAACCTATCGTACAGACGTATGAATTATCGACGGACGAGATCGCGTTTTGAATGGAAGAAGCCCAAGGACTTCCCAAAGCACACACGAAATAAACGCTCCAACCTACAAAGGGGCTTAACTTCATTAAAATCGCAAGGCAATGATTTCCAACCGCAAAACAAATGTGGATTATTCCTGGGGTCGGCAATATGCGATTCATGATTACTATTATTTTAATGATTGTAGACAGTGGTGAGTTTCTGTGTTAGGGAAGGCGGAAGGATAAGGCCATTTTGTTTCATGAGGCTGCACAATGCCTATGGAGATAAAGATAGTTCTTCCCGTTCCAGGGAATGACGATACTCTGTCCGTGACGGAAAGTACCTTGTCCACCCAATGTGATGTGGCCTCTTTGAACGAAGATTGTTCTTGGTTTTCGGTGAACGGAGCGCATCAGACTGCGGATGAATACGAAACAGATGAAATAAACGGACAAACAATACTAGTAGACAATTCAATCAAGCCAACTGGCAGGTTGAAGAATGATGATTATAATATACAAGATTGGATTGGGAGTGGTGAAGAATTTCAAGAGAAAAAATATCCTGTGAGAAATTCGCCTCACGTAAAACAACCCGAACGTAATGATTTGAAAACTCCTGGAGATGAAAAAACTGGATATCAAGATGATCAAAGTGAGTGGAGTTGTATGGCAGAGCAGGAAAGTGCTGAGCGTCGTGTGAAAAGCGCGGGATTACAACATTTCCTAAAGCAATCCAAAGGCAATTCGCTTATTTCTAGTGTGCGCAAAGACGTTCACAATCCACGCCACACCACTAAAATATTTGGATCTGTAACTAAAAAGCCAAAAAAGAAGGCGGACCTTTCAAGGACAAGAACTCAAAGCACGAACGCCCCAAAACAGACAAAGGTTCAATGCGCTACAGTGACTATGATGTCAATGGAAGTTCCTGTGGCGTCGATCGGACTCCCCATGACGTCCAAGGGAGCTCCTGTGAAAAAACCACCGTCCAGACCGGCTTCCAGTCGTCCGCAGAATAATAACAAGGTATGAGATGATTATGGACCTTTTGAACAACAAGACTTTTTCTCACTAAATGTTGATGATTTCCATACCTCGCACAGATTGCTGGTTTAGAGAAGTTTTGGTCAATTATACAAGCGGTCAAAGTGTACGGTAGCGTAAGTAAAAAAAGACAGTCTGGTAAAAGTACCATAAAGCACAGAGGAGATTTACACTTAAAGTCAATAAATATCATTTTTCATCAACAGTCAAAAAACAGGGAGTTTTACACTGAGAAAACAACACTTCTACCAAGTCATGCATGCTCAGGATTTTCAAACGGGGACATGCATGACTACTGATAGGTTAACTGAACATACAAAATTAGACAAAGGAAGACAAAAATTGTAACGATAGCACAAGTGAGTAAGGAAGGAAGAAAATATGGATTTGATTAAAAATGGAGTGCGGAAATGGGTAAGAAAGTAATGAGAAATAGAAATTCATGCGTAATTGGTGGTGTAAGTAACAAAAGAAGAGAGATTTGGTGGATCAAAGGTAAATTGCGGAAGCCTTGCAATGAAATGGTGAGGGTAAAACCCTGGCCTCTGTGAAGCCTTATAATACAATGACCTTAACACGCTGTGATGAGTATCATAATATGATCGCCTTGGGCCGATTTCATGATGCGAGACCAAAGCTTAGTCCGTGACTGGATTCTTTATTTAGCTCTATTTCGCTTCGGAGTGAATTGTTCTGAAGTTTATGTATGGTCAAAATATATATCATAACATGCCTTCCTTATGTCGTATTACTAAAAATCACCGGTCAAAGTTTTCGCATATATGACCGCTGACGTCAGCCTGGGATGTCACTGTTCATTCGCTCCACTTCGCTCTAAACGCTAAGCGAATGAATGTACACGATCTATTTACAAATTTAAAAAGTTAACATTTAATGTTTATTTTTCGTAAAATCTATTTGTATATTTCATATTTATTTTGTTTTTAAAGTTTATTATCTAAAATCGACCATTACTGCATGTTATAATAGAAATAATGACCTAGAATTGGAAAATATTCACCTGGCAGGGCTCGGTCAATATTTTCCCATTCACGGTGATTATTTTTATAATGTCAGCCTAAATTGAGCTAAATTTAGAATTTAGCCTCGGACTAAAATCTAGTCTCGCGTCATTTTAGTCTGAGGCTAAATTCAAAATTTACCTCAATTTAGGCTCCTTTCAAATATTTTGAGCACTCAAAAAATTTAAAACAATTCACTCCGTACCGAAATCGTGCCAATTTTAGAACATAGTCTCAGACTAAGCTATGGTCTCGAGTCATGAAACCGGCCCCTTGTGTTTATGGTGACCAGCATTCCGTGGGTTCCTGATGTGAAATACGGCGACAACATAAATCCTTGCGTGTTCAATTCCCCGTGTCCTGAATCTCCACTGGATACGGACAATGTTTGGGCTACCTCCGTGTCTAAAATAAATCCCAATAATACAAATACATACACATAATATAATCAATACATCGAGGTATCGGTAGGTAAGTTTTAAAAGATAAGGCCATATAGCCTTTTAACCTATCATATGGTAGAGCTTCTCCTGGTTTTCGTGGAGAAACAACTGGAAATGTCTGCCTTGTCTAGACAGAAAGCTGGTCTATCGCATCCTTCCTTGGTGGAAATACGAGGGTCAGAACCTCTTATTCATCTTGATGGTGTTAAGTAGTCTTATCAATTAACCCATTTCAATGCTAAGGTTATTTCATAAGCTACTAACTAGATATCAAAATCTTCAAGATTTGCCTGTTCTCATTCCAGATAAATAAGATTTCAGTGGACTGGCATATGCGAAAAGCCAGAAATCTTATTTATCTCGTATGATAACATATTTTTATTCAAGATTTTACATATTCTTTTTTTTTTTGTTCGAACTGGACCTCGCAGTGATATCTATAAGTTAGTGACTTTAAACAAATAACCGCTCATAAGTTCAAGAGGCTTGTAATCGACCACGCTGAAATGGGCACTGACAGTACCACTCGGTCCCACCGAGACAGTCAGTTAATTGGAAGAAGAAGAACTCCCTTGCCCAAGAAAAAATCGATTCGCCTCTGATAGGAAATCGGACTTGGTCCTCCGACGCACAGTGCTCTAGAATTCTCTCATCTAGGTTAACTAAATCACCATCATTACCTACCATCAACACAGCCTTAAGTCAACATTGTGTTCTCCACAATGATGCATCTATGGTCTATTTAAATTTTCTCTCTGTCTCTCTCCCTCCCTTTTTCTTTCTTTCTCCCTTTCTCTCTCTCTCTCTATCTCTACATATATCTATCTCTATCTATCCCCGTATCTCTCTTTCTCTCTATATGATTATGCCTTTCTATCTTTGCCTTACTATCTCTCTTTCTTTTTCTCCCTCTCTCTCTCTCTCTCTATCTCTCTATTTCTCTCTCACTGCCTCTCTCTCTCTCTCTCACTCTTTCTCTCTCTCTCTCTCTCTCTCTCTCAAACTCTCTCTCTCTCTACTTTATCTTAGTTATCCTGAAAATATTTGATTCTATATTTCTATTATCTGTTGAGGGTTTTTTCCAATACCTGAAAGTAATATGCGACTACTGTGTAGGTATACCTATTTTACGCCACACTTCGTGTGACCTATTGCTCCTATGACACACTTCTTGTCACTTGTCAAAGGCTTCAAGGTGGGACGAAAATCTCAGTAATTGCTGGCCAGGTCCCTAAGCAGGTCCCAAAAGCCCCTTTAACCCTTGCCGGTGACTGATCAAGGGGGATAAACAAACACCACTTATCCCTTGTGTTCACAAGGACGGTCCATTTACCTCCCCTTGCCAGACACAAGGACTTATCTTTCTTTCTTAAATTAGACATCATGGTGGCATTGCATATCATAAGAAATGAAACAATATCATAATTTAGCACAAAAAGTTACTTTACACAAAAATCCTTATTTGCAACATGTCAAATAGCCTATTCCGCGCAAGAATCCCAATTTTGGAATCAGACTTATTGAAAGAGAGCATAGACACAGAAAGAAACAGTTTTCGGACTAATGCCTTTTTACATAGGAATGGAACACGGAATAGGACATGGTGTAGTAATCTAATTATAAGGTCACGTTCAAAGTCTATTGACAGCCCTCAAGTGGATCGCAACTCCCACATAATTTTACCTTAACTGTGTTCATTGAAGTCATACGATACTGAAACTACACATATACCTACCTCCTCATAGTATTCCTAATCTTTTAGCTCAGATATGGTTTTCGTTATTTCTTGTAACAAAATACACAAGGATTCTAAATACCTATCTATGTGAATTAGTTAGTCGTACCATCTTACTTTCTGCCAACTATCAATCAGTCAGTTTTAACTGCCATTTCTTAAGCCGTACTGCATAATAATATATTATATATAATATGTAACCAATTTGCTTTTGAAAGCAGGGCAGAATACAGCTCTTTTTATCAAAGATTGTGTACATAGTGCGTACAAAGGGAGCATGTGCCGTGTTCCTTTTGATATCTCCCATTAACAGAGCAAATTAAAATCGCAATGTTCACACGATAAGCCTTTATTATAATCTTAACTGGCAAAAATACTTATCATTGAGATAACATTCCATCCCTTTCTTCCCAGATGAGTTAAGTTCTCGAATTCTTTATTTTGTCCGATGTTCTACACAGCAACCCGGTTCTCAAATTACAAAAATTACAAGATCTAATGGGAATCTTAAAAGTAAACGCTCCTTATTTCTATGATTTAAATCAAATGAATTATATTACGGTAGTTCAGAGACAAACTAAAACAAAGTGATTTATTAAATAATCATGGTTTTATGTTTCCGTAGATTTCACACCAAAGGGGGACAATATACGTGAATAGATGTAAACCATATTGTTTTTTCTAATTGTATTCATAACGTCCCTTGGAATCATCTCTTTTTATCTATTTATCTGTCTGTCTATCTGACTTTCTGTCATTCTCTATCTATGTATGTATCTATCTAACTATCTATCTATCAATCTATCTATCTATCTATCTATCTATCTATCTATCTATCCATCTATCTATCTCTATATCTATCTATCTGCTATAAGTCTGTATGTCTACCTATTTTAACTAATTGCTACTGATCTAAAGACAGAAAGACTACATCAATTCCCTTTTTTCTCTTTAAAAAAATTCGTTGGCAAAAAAAAGTCAGGTAACCTTTGAAATGTCTCACCTCCAGGCTGACGCTCCAATCCAGATGTCACATGATGTCCCTCGGATCAAAATCGCGATCACTGGAACCTACGGTAAAATATTAACTGAACGAGATAATTAAAATATAATATGTCAAGATGTAGCTCCTACTGCCAAATGAATTTGGCTGAATTTTAATCTTATACTCTGATTTGATAATATTAATATTTTTTTTAACTGCTATATCATATTTGCTGAAGAAAGGAAAGAAAACTATAAAGTAGTCATAACATAAAAAAGTCATATGTTTTGTGCATGCTGGTGCGTTGTTTTGCAATATGATTCAAAATTTAAAATTACATTATTTACAACGTTAGTAAAATTTTAATGCTTTTGTAATTTATTAAAAACTGTACTTCTTAGCACGACAGAGAAATTATCATACTTTTCTTTTGTTGTCCAATTGAATGGTATGTATATTATATTGGTTTCTTAATAAAAAGGAGGAATCGGGAATAAGATGAATGAATGGATCGATCGATCGGTTGATTGATAAGATTGATGGAAAGTAAGATTACAGAATTAAGTACATATCAATACAAATGATGGGGTTGTTTGGGGGATTCTTAGTCATACACAAATTTATCTTGTTCTCATTATCATTGCACTACAAAATTATAATGACTGTCTGGAAAGTTTGTTTGCGCCTAACAGTGTGCCCACCTTTTTTCGAGGTTTTATTTTCTCGTGATTTTCCTATTTTGTTGTCGGTCCGAGGACTTAGGGCATGTAAAATATCGCAGTAAAACGCGACAAGCATTGTATTACCGATACCTAATGTGATGTGATGTGATATGGGGCAGTGTTAGCTGTACTTGTTAAGTGTTAAGGAATAATTCAACGTTATCTGAGCACGTCCCATGAAGAGAACTAAACATGCTAGAGGGAATCTAAAGGGTATGCAAATGACAAGAGGGTGTATTCTTTTGTGTTTCGATTTTATTCATTTTGTTGTTGTTGTTGTTTGTTTGTTGGTGGTGCTTTTTTGTTGTTGTTTTTGTTGTTTTACCTTTTTATTGTGTACCGTATAAATTAAGCATAATAATAGACCACGTGATCTAATATGTGGCGCGGGAGGGAGAGGCGGCAAGGGGGAGAGAAAGAGAGGGAGAGAGGAGGTTGAGATGGGGGAGAGCAGAGAGGGAGGGGGAGGAGAGAGAGAAAGAGCATTTGATGAGAGAGATAGAGCATTATATCTGAAAGCCAATCGAGACCGGGGCAGAGAGACAGAGAGTGTGTGTGTTTCTTTGTGTGTATTTTAAGTTTGTGTGCGTTTGAGATTATGTGTCTGCCTGTGCGTGCGTATGTGTTTATCTCAGTGTCTTTGTGTATGTGCGTGTACTTGTGTATGCATGTGTGTCTGTGTGAGAAGAGATAGGAGAGAAAGATAAAGAGGAGAGAGGGGGGAGAGAGAGAGAGAGAGAGACAAAAAGTGAGTGAGTGAGTGACTGAGTGAGTGAGTGTGTATGTGAGTGGGGGAGGGAGTGTGTGAGTGAATGAGTGAGTGAGTGGGTGAGTGAGAATGCCGAATGAGTTTTGTGACTACACAATTATCGAACCATGCCCACCCAACAGGTTCTTATCGATTGATCAGCTGCTTCTGTGTGCATCCCATTCAACTACCTCTCATCCCCCATCCCCCTCACACACTCGTCCAATTAATTATTGCACTGTAATCAGTGGCGTGGTGTAGTGGTTGGAACCTGTGGCGCCATGTTTGGAAATTGATGGTTTTGTTATGATATATTAAGCTCCTTGGTTGTGTTGCTTACGTGTGGCCAATTACTTATAAAACAAATATGCCGTATAAAACGTATTTTGTCAGAGTCTTTTAAATGCATATTTTGGGGTATAATTGCTTTATACAGACATATTGAATACATTTGCAAAAAAATACAGTATAGCATTGATACAACAAACTTTCCCCGGCAAAATAAAGTTAGTTATATCCATAGCTTGATTTATCAGCCTGTCTAATTGAACACGCATTAAAGATGAGAGAGAAGGGAAACATTGGAGCTAAGAAATGTGCTCGATATATCCGTAAGTTTGTTTTAAGCATGTTCTATACCAGTGTATTGCTTTGTCTTTTTTATTCTTGTGTTTTTTCCACTCTCTGGAGAGAAAAAAAATTGGCGCCATGAAGCCCATAGCGTGAATGAAGCTACGCCGATTACTATAATTTTCATATATGAGCTTCTTGCTATATCTACCTTACCTAGAATTTTTCATCGTGTCCCCCTCCCCAAAGTCCCCCTCCTCCTTTGTGGTTAATTAATTGACCAGCTGCTGCATTCTCTGGGGCTCGTGTTAGGTAATGTGCCGGTTTATTGTTGTTTTTGTTTTATTTTCACTCGTTGTGATAATTGTCTCTTCTTTGATCTCCTTTATTGTCATAAAAGTAAAAGAAAGAAAAAATTCAATACAACTGAAATAGCTAAAGCAAAACCCAACTTTCTGACATTTTCTCTTTCCTTGGATTTCCTGCCTGTTCTAGTGTAGGCTCATGGGATGTTTCCTTCCATCTTTTTGGTATATGATATTTTATGATATATTTATATATATAATGGAAAAAGATAACAAGATAGACTTTACTTATCCAATAACGGAATTTATGAATTTGATACTCATTGCCCTCTGGAAAATTATATCAATAAAAATTATAATGATAATAATAATCAAAGAAATGATAATGATGATATGATGATAATGATAATAATAATAATGATAAAAGTAATGATTTTCATGATAATATCTGGATGATAAAAATAAATCATTGCCTGCCCAGGCGAAGAGAAAAACGTTTGCCAAATTGCACATGGAAAACTAGAAGCATATAAAATCCAAAACTTTTTAATTAGTCATTTATAAAAATGGCTTTCTGTTTTTAGATTTATTTTCTACAAATTAAACTTGGAATAAATAGTTGAGAAAATAATCATTTTGGAAGAGCAAGTCAACAATGTTTCATTACTATTAATGTCGTGAAACAGAAGAAACAAATACGGTAATTGCTATTAACATGTAGATTTATCCATAGATTTCGTTTGTATGTATGGGATCGTATTAATACTATTAGTGCTGCTAACAATGAAAAATATCTGCCAATCGTCTACCTCGATAAATAAGATAAGATGTAGCGCTTGAAGTTCAAGATTGTGCTACAAGAATGGGGGAAAAAACTTCCTTTCCGGCAAAAATTGTGGGGGGAGGGGGGGGGGTTATGTAATCAAAATTAATAATTGTTATTGCATAGAACTATGTTTATTATCTACTTAATGAAAATACAGAGAAGCTATTCTGAAGCATATTGTGTACTTCTCTCTCATCGTCTCTTTATTCTTATTACCCCCAAAGAC
>JAUEKZ010019056.1:0-18546 GCA_031471865.1 Melibe leonina | reverse complement strand
GTCTATAAATTTCATTAAAAACTTTGCTTTTTTGTATTTATTTGAGTTTTTTCTTGGTTGTTTTGCAAGCCCGGTAAAGGTCCCTTGCAATCATTGATTAAAGCTTGGAGCTATCTAGACACATAATTGGTCAGTACCAGACACGCTGACTACATCATGCAACCTTCAACTTTAACCGCTCATTCACAATTTTTTTGCGAACAATAATGATCAAAGGCGAACTTGACCGCCCCTGCCCGATTCCTTTCAAACAGCTGATTTGTGATAGGCAGTGTTTGATCGTGTGTTATTCACATGTTTACGATACTAAAATCACGGGTTCCTATGAATGGTTTTTGGTAATCAATGTTTTTAATGACCGACATGCACACAAGAACACCAAACATTACGAACCACAGCAAGCTTGCACGGAAGGGATGCTACCATGTTACCGTGACCGGGCAACCCCGCATGGAAGATATTTGAGGCATTAAAAGAGAAATAAAACACACAAAGATATCATTTGGGTACATTTTGTAGTTTCTGGTTTTTATGTCTTCTTTTTTATAATTCTCCATAAGGGAAGAGAGATCCTTTCCCTGGCCCGAAGACAATTTGCGGCTGAAGCTGTTGAAGCTGGTGGTGTTCCTCCACCGCAACAACCCAAGTCAAGGTAATTCATCAAAGTTTTTGGTAATTCATCAGAGCTTAAAAAAACAGAGCCATGTAATTGAACAGAGGAACAACAGGAAAAGCAAAGGTAAAAAAAAAGTGGCATGAGAAAAGTTTTTAATAAAGACATTGAAGAGAGAACTTTAGAATGGTCATTTTCAATATTAATCTGGATGTTTTGTGATTAAATAATGTTGATATCATTTCTTTTTCTTTCTTTATCAAGGAGTTTTGGTCTTGTGAAATTCTTTGGTCTTGGTCTTCCCTTGGCAGCTGGTGGTGTGGTCGGGTACGCATGGTATGACAATGAATTCCGCAAACAGCTAGAGGATAATGTGCCTTATGCCAAAGAAGCTTTAGAGAATGTGCTGCCTCCATTAGAAGTGCCAGCTCAAAGGTGAGATAGATACAAGTTTGAGAAGACGTTTTGTGTTTTAAGTAATGTGATTGTGTGTAGATATGCATGCTACTTGCAGAACTTTTCTCTACAATCAAGGTTTCCAAGTTCATATTAGAACTACTTATGGTGTATTATGAAAAAAAATGTTTTTGAAGTGTGCCATCTTGAAGCTTAAAAAAGAGATTACTGAGAAATAGATGCCCTCTGCTGACAATTCGGGTAGATACTAAAAAGAGTTGAAAAGGAAAATATTGCTAGAACTTTGTTTCTCTGTCTGCTTATTTTCAAAGTACTGTGATTTTTTGCTTAAAAAGAGATGAAATTTGTTGAATAATTTTTTTTCATAAATACAAATTAAGTCTACTGTTGTTGCTACCGTTCAATACATTAAGTAAAAAGTTGTTCACAAAATCATTACTGTATATTTGCCTTTTTATGTACATTGTATTCACTTACAGTTATACTTTTTTTTTTAATGCAGAGATGTATCCAAAGAGGTCAAGAAGTTGCCTGTAAGTACAATGAAATGTGATAAAACAATATTGTCTGTTTTTGTAAATGAAAACTTCAAACTTCTGTTAGTCTTTTCAATAGCTGGTAAATTGCACTTTACAGTCCGAACTCCTCTCTTGAGTATTCACAATAGTTGTGTATCATGTGCATAATTTTCAATTTTCAATTTTTTTCTCTTAGTAGGTATATAGATACTTAGTGATGTGAAAAAATACCCTTGATGTTCAGATCAGGGTTAAAAAACACTAATCCGATCCATTCTTGTTTAATTTGTTCTTTCCTTGTAGTTATGTTTTGTATCACCAACCATTTTGAGTGCCAATTTTTTATTAAACATAGCTTTTAAATCAATTTTTTTACCAGGCTAAGAATGACCAGTCATTTCCTCCTCCCCTGCTTGAGTCCAAACCACCCCCAACCATGCCATCTCCTCCAAGTAAGTGCATTTTTATTTGAATTGATTTATATTATTCTAAATAGTGTGTGTGACAAAAGGTTAGCACCTTACATCTGTTAATTTAAGTATAGCAGCAGTTATCATGGCCGCTGACTATAAGGGTGGCATTGAAGATCATAATGCCATTAATTTCTAAAATTACTAAATTTTTCTTGTCTCGGCTTTGTACCCTTGGGTAAGACACTTCACATGCATCAATTTGCCCTATTGGAATGGCATTCAATTTGGAGTTATGTAGAACTACAATAAACTCTCATGAATGTAACTTATGACAATGAAAGCCTCTTTTGATTTTGTTATTATCTACCTATGATTGGAGCTGTTTTATTGCTTTAATTTTATTTTTTCAAAGTGCAAATACTGTATATTTCAGCATTTCCAGCATGCATAATTCCATCAGCCATTTGTTGTTCTGAGGGAGAAACCGTGTCAGAAAACAATGATATAGATGTGAACTTAGATCCCAATAAAGACGTTATAAGAGAAGAATCCGAAAAGGATGAAAATAATAACCAGTCAGATTTTATGGGTGAGGATAAGGGAGTAGAAGGCAATGGAAACGACAATGAAAATGAGGAGAAAGGTGATCTGTTGGCCGCTATTGCTTGTTGCTCAAATTCCTTCTTGTTTAGTTTTGTTGCCTTGTGGATGTTAGGGCTTTTTTTTGTTTTTTTTTTGTTCACAAGTTTTCATCTTGACTTTTAGCTCTGTTGCTTGTCAAGAATTTTACTTTTCCTGTTAATTTTAATATTTTTGTTTATGATAAGTGTGACAGCTTAGTTGTTTTTGTTTTTGTTTTTTTACCTTAGCATTTCATATCATTTATCAGTTTATTTATTGTTTTTTCCATGAAAAGAGTAGTTTTTAATTTGCAAGGAATGCTGACTGCCTATATTTTAAAAATAGATTTATATTCTGAAAAAGCGGATGGACAAAGTTTTAGATACCAGTCAAATTCAATAATCAATGGTAAAATGAAATGATTAAAATTTTTAACTCCCATTTCAGTTTATAGACTTTTTGTGTGTATGTGTCCCAACCAGCTTTTATGGTCTGTGTTTGATTATGACTCTATCCTACTTTATGGCCTTTTTCACTCTAAAAAAACTTTTCTTTCGCAGACTCAGAAGTGATAGATGCATTTTTAAATCAACATGTCTTTGGCAATTCTGCTCAAGGTATCCTATATTCTCTTCAGTATTTTGTTGGTTCTATTCCAAGTCTCAATTGTGGTTTGAGAATATTGTTCATTGGTTGTCTTTTAAATTCAAAACTATTTGTTGCTTTTTTTTATTCTACCTATTCTCAAAAGAACCAGCCCTTGGAAATTTGTAGTTTCAAAGTCTGAGATATGAACGAGGTCGTAGCATTCTTCCTGGCTGCCTATGAACCCTATTTTTATCCTCAGGTCACAAGTCAGTAACAATGACCTTTTGGCGGCTATTTCTGTTATCTAATCTTTACTGAATATGTTGAATTTCATTTTTACTTTTCCTTCATGCCTTGATTTGTTATAACCGATACCCATATGTACGATTTCACCTTTTTATGCTTTCCAATCTTGCTTTAATTTCATCATTCTATCTTTTGAATCTTTTATTTTGTCTACCACTGTATGACTTTTGAATACTTTTCTTGAACTATGCACTGATTAAAAGTCTTTCATAAACAAAACATCAATATTAAATTACAGATCCAGTTGTAGAGCCAGTAGTGTCAGGAACACCAGAAGCCTCAGCCACAGTACAACAACAGAAAGAGGAAGGTAGTTTGGCCTGTTTTCTTGTGTAACGTCTTGATACAGTATTTATAGTGACTTTTACATATTCTTCAACTCACCATTATTTTTCTTGGTTTGATATTTCTTTGAGAAAATATTTGTTATACAAATCATTTTTGATTTATTTAAATCTTTTATGAAATCTTTAACAGAGAAGTATCATATTAGTGTTAATTTGGTCAAATCGTGTTACAGAGGTCAAGGTTGAAAAGTTGACCATCCAGGAACAGTTGCGAAAGAAAGAAGTCGAAGAAAAAGAGGATAATGCAGGTATTTATGTCAACTCAATTGTTCTTGCTGTCTTAACTCTTGAATAGGGAAATGCCATAATGAAAAGATGCGCATATTAAACTAATGGGAAAGGAGAGAGGCAGGGTGATTTTATACCCTACTTTGCTTTGTTTTCTTGAGGGTGTTTTCAGAAGTTTTACTATTGTATAGGTGGAAAATTTTATGATGAAAATTTAATTTTCCAGATCTTCAATGGCATACATTGACGTCTTTTAATTTCCTTTCCCTCTAAAAATGCCGAACAACGATTAGTTGGAGAGAATTTTGGCAGGCATTTTGTACTCTGCTGTTTGCAGTCAGCATTACATCATTTTTTTCAATAGCTCTTCAAGTGGTGGTTGAGAAGCTGCTGGAATCCGGACACAACTGGGTGACAGAGGCAGCTAAGGCACAGCACGATGTCGCCAAGGCTATCAAAAGCCACAGCGAATTGTTGAAGAAGGCTATGGATGACACATCGGATGTAAGAAAAATAGAATGATCACAACATTTTCACAAAGGAAAAGATGCACTTTTTTTTATAGAAAATATTTATTTGCTAATAACAATTTAAATGAAACTCAAACATGGGCAACAGGGAAGGTAGAGGGTATGCTTAGCTTGGTACTGATAGATCAGGGATTCGAACATCAGCTGCTTCATACCTTAAATTTCAGCAGCTGACTCGCAAGGTGCTTGTCATTAAGGCAACA
Organism: Melibe leonina; assembly: GCA_031471865.1. Classification (NCBI taxonomy): domain Eukaryota; kingdom Metazoa; phylum Mollusca; class Gastropoda; order Nudibranchia; family Dendronotidae; genus Melibe; species Melibe leonina. Next base: position 13,762 of record JAUEKZ010019056.1, on the reverse strand, counting down.
GTGCTAATACTAGTTGGCTCCTTAAGGATTCTTTGACTAAGTAAGCTGTTTTAGTTTCAGTTTGAGTTTATCTCTCTATGGCAGCATTAAACTTATATATAGAGCTTCCCCTTAAGTATAACCAAAATTGTGTTGAAAAGGGTGTTAAACAAGGAAGACTCTACCAAGTAAATATGTGCCCTATTGCTTTATTTGTAAATAAGGCGGAGACTAAATAGTCAAATACTGCTTGAATTTGAATGTTTTAAGTTGACAGGCATATCATATCGATGTCAATTGTAAAAATATTGCTTACTTTGGTATAAATGGGTTCAACTTCTTTTTTATCATTTGGCCATTTCAAACAGCATTTTCTCATACATAAACACTAGTCAGATCACCATGCCTTTTTACCAGATTTGAAGAGTTTTTTCTTGGGGTTAGAATTGCCAACTGTGCCGTTTCTTTATCTATAGTCTATGACGCACAAACAAAAACCACCAGCAATGTCCACCCACAGTGCAATGCTACAATTTTCAATAATTGTGACTCCCTCATCATTCAGAAGTGAAGTGACTATGATTTAAAGGCCCTTTATTCTTTGTCTAATACATCAATGACAATAGATTGATAAAGCATTCTTATCTCATGCGACTTTGATGACACACTGTAAAAAGAATTTCCCACAAATAAAGTTTGTATTTTATTATTATTATTATTATCTTAATTGACAAGAGACACTTTGTGGATCTAATCCTCCAGGTTCTCCACAAAGATGCAGAATGGGAAGCTGTCACCATGGCTTTCAAAGAGCGAGAGACTGCTATGGCCAGGGCTAATGAGCTGGTAGATGAGGCAAAGTGAGTCTTTTAAAAAAAAATAGAATAGAAGTGAATGAAGTGTACAAACCAAAAACTTGCTCAGCTGTTTTGGACACAATGTCATTCCCATTGTTGAGCTTTTTTGGGGAAGGAGATTAGAACCACCCATAGCAGGATAATAGTCATAAATTCACAACCACTTTCTGGATGGCTGGAGTTGTTATTCAGCTTCATACTCGACTGTAAAAAGTAGATTTTCCTTGATACCATTGGTTAGCACTAGTAATCATATGTAGGCTTAGCATTGTTACTAATATCATCACCACTGTAACATACTAGGCAGCCAGTGGAACTACAGTAGAATTACTTAAAACCAAAATAATCAATACCTTCATGAGTATTCTGTCAAAAGCCGTTTTGAGCCGCGAAAAATCAGAGGTGTTTATTAGATGCAAAAAGTGATAAAAACCCCAATATTTCACATGTTTCAGAGATCTGGTATCTTTCTGCTAACAATATTTTTAAAGTCTTTCCTTAAATTTCCATCTTGATAAAGATTTTGTTTTCTTCTCCTTTATCTTCTCTATTATGTTCTATTTGTCATTTAGCCTACCGCTATGTAAATTTACAATTGACTATCTGCAGGGGCTGTATGGTGAAGCTAAAGAAAGTTCTTGAAGAGGCAAAAGCCAACAAAGTGACCAAGAAGAATGCTTCCATTTTCCCTGCAACTAAGAAACTCTCCGAGTTTGACAAGGAACTCTCTGCTGCAGGCTCCCAGGTAAGAATTTGTGTGAAGACAAACATTTTTTGAGGTTTTATTTTTGTAGTCTCCAATAAGATGATATTGAAGAGTTGATGTTGTCCATTTTCCAAAATTCTTTAAGTTTTCCTAAACAAAGGCTGAGAATTCTATACTCTGTATTGGAAATAAATGTGTTGTGTAAAACAGTATTGTCTTTTCCTGAGTATTGTATCATGAGATAACCACCCTAATCTATAAAATTGTACATTCTATAGACCCATTGCACTTAGTCGCATGATGCAAAAGTAGAGATGAAAATGTGAAGTGTCTTTTAAATGACAATGGACGAAGCAACAAAAGATGTTTAGAAATGATGTTCCTTTTTCAAAATGGAAGACAAAAGTAATAACAGATGTAAAAAATAACAAAACACTTGACATCTTAATGACAATATGTTCACATCTTGACAGGAACAATATGTAAAAAACTTTCCTGTGACTGACATCACACAATTTTTGGTTAGGTGTTAGAAAAACTGTTGTTCTGGGTATTGTGACTTAACACATTGGCAATTAACTCTATATTTTCTCCTCATTCATGTCTTTCAGGTGCGTCAGGCCGATGCTGATGCCAAGGTGATGCTCAAGTTCAAGGACCTTGTGGACAAAGGAAAACGGCAGTTCCAGCTGGAGCTGGAGAGCCTGATGCCAGACGTCAGGCCTGGCAGCAAAAGTAAGCCTAGTACCTCTCTTTCCTCAACCCACATGAGTTTTTTTCCTCCACTATAATGGCTGCAACCCTCATCTCTTTAGAACTTGTCCCTACTTCTACTGCTGCAGCTGCTGCTACTTCTACTTTTATTTCTACTCTACTTATTCTGCAAATACTATTTCTACTTGCTATTTCGAACAGTTTATTAGAGGATATAAATTTTCGTGTGTGTGATTTAAGAAGGGGGAGGGGGAGTTGTTCGGGTATATATTTTTTTTTATCAAATCAGTGAACATTTTTTTTTAAGAAGTGGAAGTAGAAGGGAAATCTTTGATATTACCTTAAATTGCGGGGGGTTTTGTTATGTGTAAACAGGCAAGAAACAACCAACAATATTTTATTTTTCCAGGTCGTAAATTGTCAGAGGAGGAGCTGAATGCTCTAATTGCCCACGCCCATCGCCGTATCGAGCAGCTCCAGAAGCAGATAGCAGAGCAGCTGGCCCTAGAGCGCAAACGGTTGGCAGTTGCCCTTGACCTACAACAAGGAGAGAACAAAACAGTGACACAAGCTGCTGTCCTTGATGAACAGAGTCGTTTACTCAATGAGTTTGAGATTGAAAAACAAAAACTGGTAAAAATAAAATTTATTTCAAGAGCATAGATTTTTTTAAAATAGGGTTTGAAAGGAGGATTTCATAGACCCCTTTTTTAAATATTTTATTTGATTTAGATCAATTTCGTGATGAATAAGTAAATGGATATCGTGTCGTGCCTTTGGCATAATCTAGAATGGATTTAGATTTAAAAGAAAACAATTTATTTTTTAATCGAATCTTTTCTTTTTTTGTTGCTGCTGGTTTTTGTAAATGCCTAGTTTGTTTTAGGCTTTATTTTGTTCCTGTTATATAAATTCACATTGTTATATGTTTAATCTAAATACTTAATGATGAATCAAATCTCTTAGTTGATTTTTTAAATTAATTTGTTTTGTTGCAATAGGAAGTTGAGTTTCTGGCTCGTATGGAAGCAGATGTGAGGAAGCAGCTGAGTCGCCAGGCAGCGGCGCACAGTGACCACCTGAAGGATGTGCTGGCTGTGCAGGAGGAAGAGCTGAGTAAGGACTTTGAACGAAAGATGAACATGAAGCTGTTGGAGGAAAGGGATAAGTTCCAATCCGAGACTTGCGGATGGATCTCACGACTTAAAGGCATTGAGGCTGCTGTGGATGGTAATGATGTTTGGTTATTACTTATCTAACACTCTTTTTAACATATCTAGATATGAGCTCTCTAGACCAATTAATATGCTGCCCCACAAAGAGATAAACAGAGGGCTCATCTGAATATCTCACCTAGTCACTGTATACTGACTCCAGGCCAACCAGTCATAGCACTGTGCCCAAATTGCTTAATGCTTGAATAGACGGCTACACAAAGGCCATTTTTAACTTCTTAGGTGCGACATGGGTTCTGAGGAAGACGCTCAACCTATTAAGCTGTGGCAAAAGGGGACGGGGGGAGAGGTAGGACATGAATGATAATGGTATCATTAGGAATTTTAAAATATATTTTTACTTTATGTTTACTTATGGAACCACATTTTTAACCTGTTTCACAGAACCTGTAAAAAATCAATATGCTTGAAAACAATGATTTGATGAATGAAATATAATTATACAATCCTACGTATCTATACCAATAGTGTTATCCTCAAACTGTGTGACTGGGAAAAAAATATAAATTTATAACCAAAATTGACTCCATTTACATTAAATTTCTTAACAACCCGCTCACTATATCGAAGTAACTAAAATGAATATTTCAAAATACCCCTTCAGTTTGAATAACCCTTCTGAACAACTAAAAGAATGAATCAAATAGTCTTGGAAATAAGAGGATTATTTGCCAGCTGAAGTTTATTTAACATTCTCTCACACCTTTTCAGCTCGGGCAGCGAGTGAAAAATTGGCACGCCAGGCCCAAGACTTGTGGTTGGCATGTATCTCCCTGAATTCCACTATCTTGTTTGGCAATGAGGAGGAAATAGAAACTCTATTGCCACTTCAAGCACAGGTGGAGTCAGTGATCAATTCAGCCAACAAGGTAGGCAGGACCATCACTGTTTCATGTCCAAAATGTTTTTATGTTTCTTAAGTGTATCTTTGTTTTATGTGACACAAGACATTATTTGCCTGTCACTGTCATTCCCATTGAGGTTTCATAGACTCCTTTTCCTTTTTTTAAAGTTTACTTGAAGCATTGATCAAATTTTGAAGTGAAGAAACAAAGATGGAATGCATGAATATAATAGAGTAAGAATTTTCCCTCATAAAGTCTTTCATAAAGTATATTAGTGTAAATTAACATTTTTTAACATTAAATTTTGAATACTTCATAAAACTCAAGACCAAACTCCTTTTAAAGGTTCACACAATCCCTGCTTTCTGTCTCAGCATCCCTTTGTGGAAACCATTGCCAACAGCATACCCGAAGCGGCCATCAAGAGAGGAGTCTACACCGAGAGCGAACTCCGCGACCGCTTTGCCAAAGTGTCACAAGTCAGCAAGAGACTAGGCCTGGTTGGAGAACCGGGTGCCTCCTTGTATAAATACCTTGTCTCATTCCTCCACTCTTTCTTCACTGTCCGGAATGTTGCAGCTCATTCTGAGAAAGACCTTGTGTCATTGGAGGATATGGACAACTTTGAACTGGTGGCCAACGCCCATTACTGGATGGAGAGGGGCAACTTGGAGATGGCCTTGCGTTTCATGACCCAACTGAAAGGGGAATCGCGTAATGCGGCAGATGATTGGATCACTGAGGTGCGGCTATTGCTGGAGACCAGACAAGCTGCTCACACTATCACAGCTTTTGCCTCAGCCACAGGATTGGCTGCCACTTTCTGATTTTGATTGTAAATTGTAATGTAAAATAATGTTGATTCTATTATATCATTGCTATGGTTTTTTCAGGACAGTTAGGATGTCTAATGTAATGTAATTTCTTTTTCTTTAATTTTTTTTTTCTTTGTAATCATGCATGCTGTGTGAGAGTAAGGAGAGATCTATTTATGAGTTTTAGTGTTTAGAACTGATTGGTTATAAGATAGAGATTCTATCGTTTAGGTTATGAAAAACTGTTAATTACAATAGCATTGACAATGATTTGTGTAGGTTTTTTTTTTTAAGTGTTAGAACTAGCCGAGTGAATTGGACTAGCAAACTGTCCATGCTAAGATGTCTGAATGAAAGCCTTGGGGTTTTTGTTTTCGTCTTTCACGCTTTTAGCATAGGCATTTAAGCATATACAAAATTGTTATTGCAAAAATAATTTGGTCTCGGTTAAATCATATTTTTCCTCTCTCTCTCTCTACCTCATGCTCTAAATCTTAACCATCACTCCTCTGTTCCCTTCGTTCTTTTGATGTTTTTCTGTCTCTCTTTAATCCACTTCATTGGCATCTCTAATAGTGTTTGAATCTTTTTTCTCATGCTGTTTGTGTTTTGTTTCATCTCAAGCTCTTATCAAATTTCCAGCATCTATCAACATAACCCTGTCTTAGTCAACATTTTATTTTGCCTCAGTTGTGACATACAAAGGTTACTTTTAACTCCTCTTTGTCCATGTGTGTTCTTATATGTGATCATCATCTGTCCAAGCACCTAACCAGTCAACTTGTTTAGCATGAAAGAGGGACGAAACATCTTTTTATTAGTGTGTATACTGAGCCTAGTGACATATTGTGGACAGCTGATGTGTCTGTTAGTGTGTGTGGGTGCATGGGTGTGTACATATCTGTGTGTGTATGCATGAGATGCATACATAAATAATGATAGAATAGCTTTCCTGAATGAGTGCTAGATTATTTCATCTGATGACAGAGTGTAGAGTCCATGAAAACAATGAACTGGGATTTTGTAAAATCAAAGAGAATGCATAAGACTTACTGGTGATCAAAGTAATGGTGACTTTACAATACAGAATATTACTATTAAGTTTAAGAGTTTCTTCTGTGTAATGTTCTTTTTTTTTTACATAATAAAGATGAAATTATTAATATTCCTTTTCCCTTTCTTTGATAAAAAACAGGTAAGAATCTTTTCTTTACTCTGAACTTAATGATTTAAATAAATAGATGTAAGGAGTTAAACATTTTTTCAATTTCTTTTATTGCATTATATTTTATTTTTAAGATTAAATTATCCACAATAATTTCTGGCTACTCTTATATCTTATATAACACACACATTTTAATGTCCACTTTCATGGAAATCTGTAAATGGCTGTTAGCACAACTATTTCTATGGATTGTTATTGTGCTGAGGCAAAAAGATTTTGAATAAAGGATAGAGGAATTGTTGTACATAAATGAAATTCTTCTCAGGCTTTTTTTACCCTGAGCAATCACCTTTCCCATTTTTGTGGTTTTCAATTGGTGAGTTGGTTGTTTGGTTGTTTTATGCAAAGGAATATTTTTTCCAGTGTCTGGCCTGTATGGTTTTAAGGCAAATGTGAATAAAATGACAAGTATTTGATTACAAAAATTAATGATATTGGAGTTAATGCTCTTGTATGAAACAAAGGACTTATTGTTTTCCTGTTTGAGATGCTTAAGTCTTGGACACGAGCGGTAGGCGAGCACCTCTGATCGGCGCAACTTCTGTTTCTTCTCTTTTGACTTTACCCCTATCATATTACTTTTTCCAGCACTTTCTCCAGTGCTCCCTCAACATGCATACACACACACAGCTGATTTGTATCTGTTAGCTCAGTCTTGGTCCAGCCTGTCGTCTTAACAGACTAATGGTCATACCCCATGTGGTACCTTAACTACAGGGTCACTTTCTATCCCAAAGGACTGAGTACTTTTGTACGCAAAGGGGGGTAGAATATCCTGGGTCTCCCAGGACCATAATAGTAGTGCATGATGTGGATGTTAGCCATCACTGTTTGTTTCCTGCATTGCAATTGTGAAAGTTTTTTTTTCCCTCTGTAAATCATCTTTGTCACTTTTTTTGAGAGATGATATTTTTTTCCCCTTGTAAATCATCTCTCTGTGAAACCTCCCTGACAGGGTCAAAGTCTGCCTATTCTTTTAACTAGCCTATCATCTTACTTACCCCTGGGCACTTATATGACAAGAGCAGTTACAAGCGCCCTAAAATTCTCAATAAACAAACACTATATGATCATAGCAGTTGAAAGCGTCCCTAAAACTCTCAATAAACAATCTTCTTTTTTGGCTTTACCTATCATCTTACTTTTTTCCAGCACTCTCTCCACAGCTCTCTTAACCATACACACAGACACACACTACACAGCTGTTTTGTATCGGTCCTGCCTGTTGTCTTATCAGACGTATGGTCATCCTCCACGTTTTGCATCGTGGTACATTACTACAGAGTCACATGCTATCTAGATGGACTGAGTCTGTTCCCCTTGTACTTTTGTACTCATAGTCATAGGATCGTAGAATATCATGGGTCTCCATGGGTTATAATAATGCATTTTATTTTTATTGTTTTTATTTGGTCCTTTCCTTCGTGAATGTGTTTTCTTCCATTATAAATCATCTCTTTGTGAACTGTTTTGTAAGAGGATTTTTTTCTTATAAATCTTCTGTGTGAAACGTTCCTGGCAAAGTCCAACCAAGTCTTGCTGTTCTTTTAACTAACCTTCATTTTACCTATCCCTTATTAAAAATCTCAATAAACAAACAGCTGTTCAAGTACTCCAAAAAGACTTCACAAACAAACAAACAAACAAAATTCTGGGACATTTTCTGTAAAATATGAAAGGTTTAATGATGTTTATTTCTGAACATGGTTGTAATTTTCATTGACATTGACAGGAAGTGAAACGAATCCATACAATTTTTGGTTTAGAAATTATTCATATACACAAGTTTGAGGGTATTTGTACAGATAGATCCCAGCCTGGCGTTTTACATATGTCTTCAAAATGACAAAAATATTAAATCAAAATTCAACTCGCAAGTTTTGGCAATGTTGCATTATCCTGGTCTAAAACTAAAAGATTGCTCGAATCCCTTATCTTATTTAGGCGTGACTGTAGATTTCCTGAGAAAATTGTTTTAGCCAGATTGAGTTGCAAAATTCAGGCTTTTGGCATGTGTCGGCCCATTGAAATCTGATTTATCCAGTATAATTATAAGAAGTAAATTTTGATGTATCTAGCTAATTTGCGAAATGCCCATAGTATTGAAAGGGTTAAATCTTTACTTTTTAAAATGTTACATCAGTACAGCTAGCTCATCGTAATCAATGATATTATTATATCATTATTCAAGTATTAATTTCAAGTGGAGAGAATACGAATTCATGGAAAGGTACCTGACAGACTTAAGACCACGAGTTACATCTGTAGTGAAAACAAAAAATGGCGTTTATATATTTTTATCCATGAAACAACAAATCGAGAAATGAAATGCGTTACCGTCAAACAGTACCTACTATGTGCTGTAGTAACTGAACACACTAACACTAAGTAATAGCAATAACAGCATAGAGATTGTGGTAATGGTAGAGTTAAAGAGATATCGTACAATGTACAAAGTGTAGTAAGGAAATAGAAAACGATCAAGTTCAATTTTCTTTCATAGCAAAAGATCTAAACCGATGTAGCAAATATGCAAAATACAGTCTAACACGCAGTCCTCGTCCGCTTACAGTTACTCAATTCCTTAATCTCACACATCAATCGTCCCAAACATCTCAACTTGAATTATCTTTTCTTATCTTCACGTACCTTCCTCTTTTCACGTCTACCTTGTTCCGTCCCAGCACAGACGAGAAATACGCGTTTGGACGTACGTATTTGAAGAGAGTACTTTACTCAATCCTTCTTTTATGCAGAGAATGTCAGATAAAATGAGGTTATGCAGATTCTGGCTAGCTGATGACAACTGTAAAGTGAGAATCGTTTCGGCCCTCGTTAATATATTATATTATATAACACCGCATTGTGAAATGAATAACCAAAATGTACATCATAACACGTATTCCTCATCCTTACTACTACACTAGGATAAACAAAACAAAATTAGACGACACATCCATGAAACGAACTGTATCATGTGAAAATAAAAACGGGTAATTCAAGTCGGGAACATCGTATTTAGGACGAGAAATCAGTGATGTTGAGGAATAAGAAGGCGAGGAATGCGTGGTAGGCTGTATACAAAAAGAAGAGAAAAAAATAATTGTCTTTGAATTTGCTGTTAGAATGAAAGACGCAAATCCCCTTTATAATAAATAAAGAGGTTAATTACATCCTGGATGTCCTGAATGGTTGAAAAGAATGAGCAGGAAAACATATATCGACATACGTGGTCACAATAACATGAAGGAATGATATATTTTACAAGTCGTTGGAATATGTCTTCTACGTATTGATGATGTAATTATGTTTTTAAAGAAGACTTTGTTGTCATAATTACACAAAAGAAATAAAAAAGTGGCTAATTTAATTTACATATCGATCACAATCCACGAGACCAAAAAGAAATACTTTTTAAAAGTCGGCAAACAGCACATATTCTTTTAAAAAATTCATTTGACGTAACATACAGGATAGATATAGGTGAAAATGGAGTTTGGTTAGTTTCGTAGGAAACATAAATTAAATACATAAAATGGTTCTGTAGAACATCATGGTGATTAATATTGTTGATAATCATAATTTGTTAAATTTAGAACAAAATCTCACGGGCATGTGGTTAACACAGAGCGATGGGGTTGAAACATAAAATAAGGGTCAAAAGAGACATAGAGAGAGAGAGAGAGAGGGAGAGATAGAGCATTCATGGCTGATTGCACGCGCATAAATCCCATTGTGCAAATAAAAGAATTCCGATTTTCGGGTAAGAAAGAAACATACAAACAAACACACACACACACACACACAAACACACACACACACATATATACACATGGAGAGAGAGAGAGAGAGGGGGGGGGTCTTTTTGTGTACGGGACATGGACTACTAGTAATCTCTGAAGTGTAAAAACAGGGGATCGCTAGGCCAGTGGTTATCAAAGGGGAAAGAGTGGTTAACAGGTCAGTATAGTGGGACAAAGACAAAGCAAGACACTATACTGGCCTGTTAACCACTCCGTGGGTTTTTGTTTGTTTGTTATATACAATAATAATATTTGATCAGTTCAGTTTTGTTTTGGCTTAGATAGAGGATATGGCGTCTTTATTCATATATTTTTCCTATTTTTATTTTCGCCCCAGAGCGCTGTCTTGGTACTTTGCCCGTTTGTACTTTTTGAGGCTGTGACCAAAGCTATACAGTTGCATACAGCTTTGTGATAACTTTGATTATATATTATAATGCGATGTTGTATTTGACCGGGGTGTTCACTTACCGAGCGAGACGGGTGAATGACAAATGACCGGCCGCCATTTAAATATCACGCACTCTTCTTCGCAACTAAAAGCATGTCTTCGTTGTTGTAGTTTCGTGTGAAAGTTTTATATCAATTTTAAACCAACGATTTTGGCTATTCACTGATTTTCTTTGGCAAGTGGTAGTACTAAGTGTAACTGGAGGCCTGACTCCTAAATGAGCACTCCGTTCTTAACTCTTTTTGGTCAATTATTGGACAATATTGATATTGACAGAAAGAGAAAGGAGCTGACCGAGGAGGACACTATGGACAGAAACGCATAGAGACACTGTTCGCTGCAGCCACCCTGCACACCACATGACAAGCTGAAGAAGAAGAAAAAGGAGAAGAAAGAGACGAAGAAGAAGAAAAAGAAGAAGAAGAAAAAGGACAGTGGTGGGTGATATATACATTAGGGTGTTAAACAATGGTGAGCATGAAGGGAACATAATCATAATTACTCAATGACAAGACATGATGCAGTTTTAATGTTTTATACATCAGTCATTCCATCGTTTTGTCAGTTCTCGGAGGTTTGGAGCTCAGTTTTTTTTGTTTTTGTTTTATTTTTCATGTCTTGTTGTTTTTGTCGGGTAGGGGGGGGGTGGCTGTTGGCTGTTTGCTTATTGCCTATTTAATCGTTTAACAGATTTTAGCTCCTATAAAAGGAGGTGCTCTCAAGACAATTTCATGTGGTGCTCTACATAGGCGGGCTTACTCGAATATCTCACCTAGCCACAGTATACCAACACCGGGTCAACCAGCCATACCACTGTTCTGATAATGCCGGCACCATCCGACAGGAGATGGTCAAGACCGTGGGTTTGATTAACACCTACGCAATTTCTACGGGAAACCACAACAACCATGACGTAGATTTGGTACGAGGAAGTTTGCCTGGTGTGGGGACCTACGTAATCTAATTGTAGGCCTGTCAATCTGGCTACCTGACTCAGTATAAGAGCTCTCCAGCTCTAGACTTTCAGGACAAACAAAAAGAATAATCAAGGAATATGGAAATAAATAATATATTATACATACTCAATTAATTAAGTATGATGACGTGTTGACCATCTGCTACTAGCCACTCCATCTACTACATTCAATGTAATGTATAGGCCAAGTCTTCCCCTTACAAACACATAATGGCAACTGGAATGGCAGTGTGAGGGAGAAAACCATTATTTGGATTTGCGATTGTGCTCGTTCCGTGGTATTATTATAAGTATGCAACTTTAAATCGCAACTTTTATTGACGACGATTGATGATGTAGATGACAATGCCGATGGTGGAAAAATAATCACTCAATTTAATAATAATGAAATCAGACATCGTTCCAAAGCTACAGAAATTATTATGATAGAGTTGATGATAATGATAATGATGATGATAATAATAGCAATAAAAATAACCGATGATGATACTTCTTATGTTGGTATCATTTTTATTGGTAAAGATGATGTTGATGATGATGTTGATAATGATGATGAGGATGATGATGGTATGAATGATAATGATGATGGTGATAACATTAAGTAAAACAATAATAAATATAATGATAATGATGATGAATAGGGATAAAGATAATAATAATAATAATAATAATAATTAACATGATCACTGACGACAAAAACAACAACTACACTTTGACATCAACAAACAAATTTCAACATAATGCTCCAAAATTCATCAAAATTCGAATGGAACTTCAAAATATCACTCTCTCTCTCTCTCTCTCTCTCACACACACACACACACACACAAACACACACACACATACACACACACACATACACACACACACACACTATCTCTCTCTCTCTCTCTCAGTCTCTCTCAGTTCTTTCTTTCTCTCTCTCTCTCTCCCTATTTTTGTAGACTAATACAATTCTTTAGTTATAATGAGACAGTAATCGCTGGACAATAGTACAATTGTAAAGAAAAATAACCCTACCAAACCGTCCATTTATAGAGTTTGAGCGCGTGTAGTATTAAAGGTAAGGTGACTGACTGAACTGACTCAATTTATTCAATGTTGAGCTGGTAGTAAACATACGGGGCAGATTTCATGACGCGAGACTAGAATTTAGTCCGAGGCTAAGTTCTAGATTTAGCTCAATGTAAATGTAAATGTAAATATTACCTATATAGCGCCAGTTTCCATCCCTGATGCTCAGAGGCGCTTTACAATGCAACTCTCTTCATTCATTCATCCACGCATTCATTCACTGATTTCATTGAATTCTACTAATGTCTAAGATAGAGAGAAAAAGAAAGGAAAATATGAATACATCACCAACAATAATATGAGGTGGTAGAAATTGAGAAATACTATAGATAAACAGAGCGATAAAGTTCAGTCTTGAGGTGTTTCTTCAATGATAAAAAGGTTTGACAGTTTCTTGTCATGGAAGATAAAGAATTCCATACAGTGGGAGCCGAAAAACTGAATGAACGTTCTGCAAATGTGTTTTTTCGGATAACACTTTTTAGTTGTTGGGCACTTGAGGATCTGAATTGACGTTTTTGGGGTCGGCTATCCACCAGACTTTGAAGATAGTGTTGTGCTGTTTGGTGGACGCAAGTGTATGTGTGGCATGCTATCTTGGATTCAATTCTCTTAACCACCGGAAGCCAATGGAGGGACTGTAGAACTGGTGTGATATGTTCACGTTTTCTTGATTTCTTGATCACACGAGCGGCTTTATTTTGCATCATCTGCAGTCTATTTGCTGTTGCTTGTGGCAGCCCGAAGAGGAGAGAGTTGCAGTAGTCGAGTCTGTTAGTGACGAGAGCATGGATCAGAAGCTTGCATGTTTCTTCGTCAAGTAAATGTCAAATGCGAAAATGTTGTTGAGGATCATGTGCAGTGTCTAGCAAGTTTTGATGATGTGTGTGATGTTTAGGTGTTCATCCATGTAAAAGCAGAGATTTATTATTGTCTTAGTGCTGTTTATTCTTGTTTCGTTGATATCCAGACTCTCCATTATCTTTATCATTCCATTTCCTTTCATCCTGAATGCAATGAGTTCCGTTTTATCATCGTTGCATTTCAATTTATTTTTGGTCATCCAGGCCTTCACAGCGAGA
>JAUEKZ010018945.1:0-18560 GCA_031471865.1 Melibe leonina | reverse complement strand
ATCTATCTATCTATCTATCTATCTATCTATCTATCTATCTATCTATCTATCTATCTATCTATCTATCTATCTAACAAATCTTGTACATTCGTACCATTTTCATAATAAGATTGATACTTTATATTTTCAATCCATCCACCCATCTATTAATCCTTCCATCCATCCATCCATCCATCCATCCATCCATCCATCCATCCATCTACCTACCTACCTTCCTAACTACTGACTGTCTGTCTATCTATCTGTCTTTCTGCCTACTGGCTGTCTGTCTATCGTCCTCACTGCACGCATAAGAGTATTATGCCTAATTATTGAACATACATCCTATGTTTACACTGCTTCTTGTTGCGGCTGCCTTCGTTAATATTTGAAAACTATTCTTGTTTGGAAATCTAAACTGTTTATCTTTGCGCTATGCCATACTGGTGCTCTGAAGAATGCGCGCATTTTTCATCTAAACATCACTTTGAAACTTTTTTGATCCCCCAAAATGTTACCAAGAGCATTCTATCCAAACGAAGAAAACATTTCCCCCCACACTGTATTATTCAGATTCAGTCAAGCGCACGCTCAAGTATACCATTTCATGCTCTATTGAGTTCTGTGACACTCAACCATGCAAATCGATTCTTCAGATCATAATATCATTCCTGCCTCTCGTTTGCTCCTCGCAGGCAATCATGCACCGAGGCTTAAACGAGACTTGTTGTCTTTAGCACTACTGGTAAACTATCTGTAATAAATGCCATTTTCTAATCCACTCTTCTATGTCACTATTCATTTATAATTTCTTAATTTTTCCTTTCTTTTCAATCATAGACCCTGACCCCCTTAAAAATGATTTACCATAATGTTATTATTTCATTATTGGTAATTTATAATGACTTGATCTCCAAAAACAACATTCAAACGTCGCAACAGACTTCTACCAGTCCCGAGCTTCAGCCAGCCCGCCCCACCACCTCATTGCTTCTGTTTAAGTTTTACTTTACATAATATTATTTTTGTTTTTCTCTTGCACTGAGGTGTAGACCTCGGAGTTGCTGGGTAAAGTAGTGCGGGATAGATACAGTAGAGTAGGTCGAACTGTTTGCTACACGCTCCGCCTCCTCTGCTCGGACGACCTAACGGGTCTACGCTCTGTCTGTGTGTGTACCAGTTTACCTCGTTTACCTCACTTGGGTATGCGACCGTGGGGGAAACAACATGCTTTCGGGCCATTATTGACGCCCCGCTTGAATACTTTATTCTTGGAATACTGTGCGCCCCATTACCAGCAGCGAGAGATAATGTTATGAAATAGCGGTGGCCGTTCGAGGAAGAAACTCAAACTGCCAACCACTCGTGGACATTAACAGAGGATTAACGTAGATAGATACTTGGTTGTGATTGTGATTTGTGATTTGTGTGTCTGTGCTCAGTGCTCTGGACGATTTCTTTTGGAATATAAATTATAGATATAAAGAGATTCGTATTTTAAATCAGCCTTGGATTTATACGAATTTTCATGTAACAATGGTGTGTACAATTTTCAAAGTTGACGTTTCTATCATTTGTTTGTTTGTTGCTATTTAATTTGCAGTTTGTATTCAACATTTTGTCATGTACCATGACAGATTGGCAGATTGGAATTGATTTATTTTTGTTCATAAAGGCTTGGAGACTAATTTTTCTCTCTCTTTTGTTGTAAGCGCTTGATTTTGAATACCTTTGATGTCAACAGGATTTACCTTATTCTTTTAAAGTGGAAGAACGACAAGAACCTAGTAAACCAGAATGAGATTGATATTGAACCCTTTCATGTTTTTCTTGCTGATTGCCTCGTCTTGTTTGTCTGTCTGTCTGTCTGTCTGTCTGTCTGTCTGTCTCTGTCACGGTCATAAATACATAAACACGTGCAGCCAAACAACCATAGGTCTATCCGATTTCCGTGCCATAAACGGTTGTTTTAGTTGGGTTTTTTTATTATTATTATTATTATTTTTTTTTTTTCTGGGCATGGGAGTTGGAGGACTATCTATATTTTCGCTTTGAATTTGATACCAGTGTAGTGTATTGAAAAAACAAAGTTGTTTTATTGTTTAAAAGAAAACACTCTTCATAGCATTTTGACTGCCCTCTTAATTAGATGATCGATAAAGAGTGATTATAATCTATAATTCCATAATTGTTAGAGTCGTTGTTCTTTAGATTAGCCCGTGTTAGTGTTAGCCAGTCAGGCACAGCAATGTGCTGTTCCTAAGTATGTTACGTTATGTGTGAGTTCGCTGATCCAAATAGTTATTATCTACACACCAACGGTATTAGACAGCCTATACATTACACAACGAATTGGATCAATCCCAATTAACAGTGCTATGGTTCTTTTTTGCTTTTACCTTTAGTTTCTTGATAGTGAATTGCAATATGGCAATGAACTTTTCGTTGTTTTCGTTCTTAATTAATCTTTTCATTGAGACACTCATTTTCACCGAGATACACATTACGATTGGTTCCTCTCTTTCGAATATTTTGCAAGTGAAAACTGTAGCGCAACTTCATGGTTGTAAAGAAATTTGATAAAGATACAGCCCCCCCCCCCAACCCCAATTTCTCAAAGCCCTACCCCACACGCTGTTAAAAATCCAAATCAGCAGCAAGATAAATTAGCAAAAACGAACAACACATCTGAACGAAACATTTATTTCATGTATTCGGGTACGTCAGACATATTCTACTACTTCAAAACTCTGTATCTTTTTTTTTCCCACCTGAAACTGAACTGTTCTGTTAAAACCCTCCAACCTACAACTACTAGTAGCACTCGCTCTTGAAAAAGCCCTCGTGACTTACCCCTTAATGCACGCGTGTGTATGTAGAAAAGATTACCAGGTCTTTCCTAACACACCTTCTTAAAAAGTGGTAGTTTTTAATCAAATTTAACACTACATTCCATGCTACTGTTTTGTACCGCAGTACCCACTCTCAATTATCCCATTGCCTCGCCCTTTCTCCCCGCTGTTTAATTTCAAACACACACGTCATACTTTATTTAGAAGATTAATAATTTTCCAAATAACCCACAGGGCAGGGTAGATCTCTGTGAGTTACACCATTGACGTCAGTAGCAGCCTGGTATTCGAAAACACTACGTTCTACGCCATTGCGCACACGGCTATTGAGATTCGCTCCAGTGTGTATTTTGTGTGTTCTTTCACATCGCTTTTATTCTAATTATCTATTTTGTAGGTTATCGTTTTGAACCATCTGGGCAGTTCGTGTAGGTTACTTACACAGCGCTCTTTTTCTCATATAATGTAAAGTTTGTTAAGTATATTATTAAGTCTAAATCCAGTCGCTTCAATTTCTGTTGCTTTTGCTCTCATTGTATTGATTTATTCAACCATTTTTCCTAGCGCTGTCTTCTTAATCGTCATACATTGGAAACTTTAGAACTTTTAGTCTGTCTTCTGTTTATCTGACAGTCTGCCTGCCATCCATCCGTCCGTCCGTCCGTCCATCCATCCGTCCATCCATCCGTCCATCCGTCCGTCCATCCGTCCATCCGTCCATCCATCCACCCGCGCATCCATCTGCCGACCCATCTATCTATCACCGTGTTCTTTCTCTATTTGTATCGGTAAATTTTGTTTGGTTGATGTAGATAATGCCCATACACCTACCCTGCTCTATTTTACCTTCTACCCGTCTACCTCGCCGTCCATCCCAAAAGATGACTGCTATCTACTTCTAAACTACCAAAGTGCTTACATTTCAGACTAAACCCCACGCCTAAACCCACGCCTTACGTTTAGGTTTGAAAAGGTGTTTTTTTTTAGATTACTTTATATCTTACTACCTGCTATCATAAACAGGTAAAGTTAGTTCAATCATTTTGACGCTTGCAGGCTGTGTGGGAAGCATGAGAAAAATACGCACTGAAAATTTCAAGAGAGTGCTGAAGCTTTCCTTCCCTCTCACAGCCTCTCTCTGTTCCCCCTCTCTTTTTCCTTTTCTTTTTCCATGCCGTCTCATCGTGTTTGGGAGTGTTAGCATGTGGGTTTTATCTTATACGTCATGCTATTTTAATTCCTATCTGGGGTTTCCCAATGCCTTTAAAAAGCTGTCAGCATTAAAGCACCTTCATCAAAGGTATAAATTAATAACATGCGTACCTCCACGCCCTGCTTTCTCTCCTTTCACCAACTGAATAATGCGTTTTTATTTTGTAAAAAAAAAAAGTCACCCATTTTGCACAGCCAAGACTGTTCTTTGCCACATAGATACCTACCTACTACTATTAACATATTCCCGGTACAAAAGTTTAACTCAATATGTGACGATAAAAAGTAGCCTGTTCAGCACGTTTGCAATTTTTCGTGTGAAGATCACATGAGGATATAGGGGACCTCCTGTCACCTGTCTACGATATAACGAGATTCTAATGTGTTCACGACGTCCCCACTAAACAATTTTTTTAATCATAAACTGCAGTTTGCCATAATGTCTTTTGTCATCATCTTAATAATAATAGTGGGTGATATTTTTTTAGCGCATTTCCACCAGAGTGCTCGATGCACTTTTACTTTTACAAATTGCAAATGAGGATAAATTAAATAAAAAGAACATGCAACATTATACATCTTTCAAACGAATCACATTCTCAAGGGGAAATAGAATAAAGAATTGATTTGTACACAGGACAGCGTTACAACAGAGAGTATACAGTTCAAAGTGTACTTGGTTGTAGGCTTTAAAGAAAAGGTGTGTTTTAAGCTGTTTTTAAAAAGAGTCGATTGTTTTTTGTTCTCTAATAGAGGCAGGAAGATCATTTCAAACCAATGGACCAATAAAACAAAAAAGATCGTTTGCCAAAATGTTTGTAATTTCTCAATGGTCTGTTCAGAGATGTTGTGTCTTGAGAAGACCTAAGTGTACGAGCAGGAGTGTAGGTTTGTACGAAATTTTATAAAGGATTTGGTGCCGCTGAATAGGTGCTTTTGTAGACGAGTATACATATTTGATAGAAAATACGAAATTTTACATGAAGCCAATGGAGATAAATTAATAAAGGAGCAATATGATCAGATTTTTTCTTACATAATATCAGTCTTGCAGCATTGTTCTACACAAGATAAAGAGGTTTAATCACCTTATCAGGAAGACAGGCTTAGAGTGCATTACAATTATCAAGATTCGATAAGATAGGAGATGTTACAATACAAGAGTTTTTGTCACATTTGTTGAGATGTAAAGTCTTATAATGAAATCTTTTTTATCCTCATCACCACCACCACCACCATCATCATCATCATCATCATCATCATCATCATCATCATCATCATCATCATCATCATCATCATCAATCTGTCAGTCACTGGCCACGGTCTGCGTTCCTTGACTGTTTCAAGCGATGACATTTTGCTCCGATTGGAGAGAAAATATCACTAAAAGCCTTCTATTCCTACTCGGAGGTTCCATCTTGTGTACTAGTTGTCTGTTTATTGTATTTAGGTCATTGACGAATATGTGGATTTTTCGCCCCATTCGTCTTATGCAAGGTCTCTGTTTGTACAAAGTAGTAAACTTTCTTCTAGGTTAGGATGTCATGGCAAACCAGTGAAAATTCTACATACTCGTCACTAACAAATTGATCACAACTTTCTGTTAGATATTTGACTTTAATTATAATTTTTTGACACAGCATGCCGTTGATTCTACCACAACACTCTGGCTGACCCAATGGTCTCGTGCCTTGGGGCGGGTGGGGGATCTTTAATTATGTTTTATCAGGATTATGGAGCCGACGACTAAGTTATTGTTTGCCAGCGGCCAACGTGATTAGCTGCCACCGTTCGGCCGATGCCCAAGATTATGATTATGATGAATGATGTATCGTGTTTTCATTGGCCACCGCCGTAATGTTGCTCTCGGAAAGTTCATTTTCTTTTACGTTTCCCACCCTCTTGGTTACTCTCTTTCAACGTATTGTTAGTATGTATGTTCCAGTCCCTTAGCATCTCTGTGGTTTTACTTTTTGTTTTTTTCCCTTCATGATCAGCATAGCAGGGATTGGGAAATGTGTCCTTGGTGGTTCTAGTTCTGTTTGTCTTAACCCTTTCACTGCAGGGTCCAATTTTAACCAATCAAATAGTATGCAAAATCTTGAAATTCAGGCTTTTTGTATAATAATATGTAAGTCCACTGAATTTTTTTATTTGTCTGGAATAAGAAAAGGCAAACTAGTAGCCAGCTTAAGAAATAACGTTAGCATTGAAAGGGTTCACTCAAGTACGTAGCTAATTATTCTGTCTTTGTCTACAACCCTGTACGACCGGCTGAACGCGTCAGGATGGTTCCTTTACTGACGTTTCCTCACCGTGGTGTATTTTGAAACTGACCATTGAAGAGTTTAAGAGTGTAAAAAAAAAGGATCATTTCCCAAGTTTTCTTGAAATGAGTGATGTGTAGTCTTGTCCTATCTTGTCAAATTGTTGATCTACCTTTTGAGCTGTGTCATTTTGTCGTTTATCGTTATTAGTTACTCCACGACAATTATTGTGTCTTTCCTATTTTTTTTTGTTCATACTTCCGATTCAATAATCATGCGCACATTTTTAGCGTAAGATGTCCAGAAATATAATATATTTTTGCCTCCCCAAAGCGTTGTCTTGCCCTATTACCACATGCTAAAGAGTTAATTAAGGCCCACTGAGCATGCTGTAGACTGAGCGCTAAGTACTCACAAAAGCATTGTGTGTATGTCTCTACACCGGGACCAAATTGTTTATGTCCAGTGAGACTGTAAAATTTTTAACTTTTTCCGCTAGTAGTACTATCTGGTGTCAGATAGAACCTTCTCTGAATTGAGAAAACTGCGATGCTCTTTCAATACCTTATTTGCCTTATTATTGTTTTTTTTGTATGTGTGCACATGTATGTTTGTAATAGTATTTATCAATTGTGAAAGAAAATTGTTGTTGTCTACCAGAAAACGACGATCAAAAAGGAAGGTTACAGAAAGTAACTGTCACATACAGGAATGGGGCAATTTCTCATGTAATCTCATTCCTCATTTTATTAGGTCAATAGTCGATACTGTTAAACTAAACATAAATTGCTGTGAGAAGTGACAAAGCACTCTTCTCTTGTGGAAATCACATTTATATCAGAAGCTATTAACGATTGCTCTCTTGCACCACTTATCCTTTGAGATGCACTGTAGCGTCTTTGGATTGAAATATACAAACCAAATTTGTTCAAAATGCACATTCAATGGCAAATGGTTGACGAGCGTTGTTTTCAATATTCATTCTCTTTCGTCCGGTTGGTTTTTAGTTATTTGCAGTTTAGAATGGAGGTGCGATACCATTTTTTTGCACCGTATATAATTGTAGTGACATTTTTTGGGGAAAACCTAAGAGGTTGTAAAGGAAATAGCCTTAATTAAGTAAAAAAAAAGTTACCGAAGAGTGATCCAGAAGGTTTAAAATTTTGTATCATGGCTTACTCGCCCAACACGACTTCTTAAAGCTATAAGATCTAATCTATCCTTCAAACAAGAAAAATCAACTTCTCAAGAAAAAAGATCCCAAACAAATAACTCAATCAATCAATAAAACAATTATAAGACCCAGTAGCTAGAGTAACCTCGCCTCATAATACCTCGACGTGCTTAAATTGTTATGTACCACTTTTTCCACATAGCATGGTATCTTGTTTCTCAAAGTACTCGTCTTTTGCTAATACATTAGTTTGTCTTGGAGTTGGAGTCTTTTGGTGCGTCAAAGGCGTTGCCCACGATGGGTGTCGTTGCCCTGAAAAATCTTCGGTGTACCGAGAATATGTAGTTAAACTTGTACCGGTAGTTGTAGCTTGTCATTCTTGTGGAGCTCAATGGCCGCTCTCCCACAACGGCGTAATGTGACCTGCGAGCGTTGTTACAATAGACCTATTACTTGGAAAGAACATACCATGGGCCAAACAAAGAAACCGCCTATGTCTTCTTCCATTTCTGCGAGCATGACTAGATTTAACAACGTTTTCAATGAACCTATTTGCTTCAAGCTCTTAAAACTCAATAAATGACGCGGCGCAGCTGTGATTGTAAGAGTTAGCACGGTCTCTACAAAGCGGGGGTGCTGGAATTAACACGGTTCCTTCATCAGACTTTCGTATTATGCAAATATTTTTTTGGGAAGTCAAAGGAGAGCCAGGTATGAATGCAGTTTTTGTGACGGGAGGACCCTTGGTTAACTGGTAAACACACGGATACACACACACGCCACCACCACCACACACACCACGCACACACACAACACACACACACACACATACATACATACATACACACATACGTACACACACGCACAGTGAGAGGTGTGTGAGATCTCTCCTGGAGTAATGTTCAATCGATTTTATTATGAAGGTTCCGATCAAAATTTTATGAGCAGCACTGGTCGGTCTGCTCTCTGATTGCAGAGTCGCCGCTGAAGTTTGTTGTCCAATACAGGGTTAGGTCGCTGTGCTCGTGCTGGTTTTTATGGTTTGCTATTAGATACGTTTAACGCCGCCTGTCGTAAAACTATTTTCCAGTTCGTATGTAGAAAATTAATCTGTACGGTGTCACTTCTCTTACCTTTATCTTTCATTGTCCGCATTTCCTGAGGGCACTCAGTAAATTAGAAATAACAGCGAAAACTTTCAAGGAAATCGGATTTAATGGTTATGATTAACCCAGTTGTTTTCTTTCCAGGTTAACTCCGTGATAGGTCCTTAAATTTACATTTTGTTGGATAGCTTGGTGCGGTTTAGTTTTATTACATCTTTATATTGTTTGCACTTACATTCGTCGTCAGTGCGCAATATTATTCTCGGTTTGATACCTCAATTTTGGCTGTGTAGTTGATTGGACAAAAGCTCTGAGTCGCCTTGCCTATTGAATAAGAGAAGTAGTAAAACAAAATCTCAGAACTCTATATCCTTTAAAAAAATCAGCATTTATGAACACTACTTGTTTAGGTAATAAATCGTATTGAAAGCATATGGGGGGAAAAATCAGCATTTATGAACAGTACTTGTTTAGGTAATAAATCGTACTGAAAGCATATTATGTACCATACAATGGTGAATTCAAGTTTAAAAACTAGGAGAGAAAAAAAACCCAAACCCTCCTCTCCCTTTATTTGCGTTCAGTTTTTAATTAATGTCATCCGTCTTAGAACTAGTAAAGAGAACATTATATAAGATATTGAATGTTAGAGACTTTTATGTGTATGTCGTCTGTCTTCTAAAAGTCTGTGTAACGTTGACAAAATTGCTTTCAAGTTTCACTGGGCGGAAACTTTCAAAGAAATCGAATTAATCCTTTCAGTGTTAATGGCACCAAAATCTTCAAGATTTGACTGGTCTTATACCAAATAAATCAGATTTCACTGAACTGACATATCTGGGATAAGATTAAGATCACACACATTTTAAATAGTTTGCATATTTCAGTTGAGTTCGAATCATTCCCCGCTGTAAAAGGGTTAACAGGTAGAGAAAATCTGACTAGATAGTTTTACCATGGAGAACCTGCATCATAGCTCCTTCAGTTGTAATATTATTATTATGGTTTTTGCTTTGTAGCTTTATTACGTCATGATATCATATCGTATCATATCACATCATGTTAACAGAGCATTATATAGGCCAAAGGTCTTGAAAGGCCGTGGGGAGAAATTGTTTACATTTTGCAAGTAGAGTTCTTTCATAAAATGTAAACAAAATGAAACACAAGAATGACACGTCAATTCAAAGAGTCATGAGATTGAAAGAAAGTTCACTGTAAATCTGCTAGTTGACAATGATGGATAATAATCATAACGGATATTGACTTCCTCCTTTTCATTCATAATCTTGAAATTGTCAAGAGGGGATGTATGTTAAGATTCGTATTATTAATTTTATGATTCCATATATTTTTACTCTTATATTGATCTCGTCTAGTAAAGCTGATTTTTTTAGATGAAATAAATTAGCCGGATTTACCCCATCCATTTTTATGCAATTTTTAAAAAG
Organism: Melibe leonina; assembly: GCA_031471865.1. NCBI lineage: Eukaryota > Metazoa > Mollusca > Gastropoda > Nudibranchia > Dendronotidae > Melibe > Melibe leonina. Next base: position 8,519 of record JAUEKZ010018945.1, on the reverse strand, counting down.
TTAGCTACAATTACCTTTTCTCTTTATTATGAAATAACCAAGTCTCCGAAATTCCCATAGTCAGGGAAAGTACGAGCTAGGGATTTATACATTAATAGAAATAGAACCTTCTCTGAATTGAGAAAACGGCGATGCTATTTCACTACCTTATTTGCCTTATTATTGTTTTTTTTTGTATGTGTGCACATGTATGTTTGTAATAGTATTTATCAAAATTTAACCACTCATAAAAGATTATACCGAGACCCTTCTCGGAATCCAACAAAGGTGTTTTTTTTTCCTATATGAAAAAATATATGTGAGATTAAACCTGCCGAAATGTGATCTTTTACATTTAGTAATAACTTTGTGATCCACTTGCCACATGTTAGACCATTGACCATTTATATCATTCTTCTTCTTGTCTTTCCGTCTTTTTTGTTGTTGTTCTTTCTTTCTTTCTTTCTTTTTGTTCTTGTTGTTTTTCTTTCTTTCTTTCTTCTTTTTGTTGTTGTTGTTCTTCTTTTTAAAATTTATATTATTGTCATGATTATTATGATAAAAATTATTAGTTAATGATAATGTATTACTATTACTATTATTATCATTATTATTATTATTATTATTATTATTATTATTATTATTATTGTTTCCACAGGAGTGCCTCCTGCCCGTGGTGGATGCCGAGTCCCTGACAGAGCTGCGGGAAGCTCTCAGACAGACCGTCTCCAGATACACCGGCAGTAACTCGGTAAGTAGTAGCTGCCTAGGTCCACTCTGTCCGCTCCGCCCGACCAGTCGGTGCTGCCTGTCAATCTCAATCACGTCCTCAAAAGCGCAATGTCCTCGCGCCGTCTATCTTGTTTGATCATGTCAATAATAAGCCTCTTTTTTTTATTCGCCTTGATGGTTTTCTCCGCCTTCGTTAAGGTCTCCACTTTCACCCTGGCCTTTCCAAAGCTCCAGGTCAATGCTGACTGATATCCATGAATATGACGTCGTTGGCCAAATTTAATTGTGTAAGACCTAGAGCGAGCTTGTCGCAGAATGCTGCTGTACTCGTGTGTTGTATTGTGTATCGCTGCGATTTAGATGTCCATAGTTTGAACACTAGTGGAGACGCGAGCTACAGTGCTATGTCGCTATTTTAGGTTCGTACGCCATTAATGAAGGTTTGATTTGTTATTGACGTGGACCTGATTTAAAAAAAAAGAGCAAGGAGCAAAAAACAGAAAATGAAATACACGAAAACAAAACAAAACAAAACCAACCCCTCCCCCCAAATAAATACACAGCAACCTCTCTATCAATCAATCCCGTTGTGATTTGTTTCGATAGAGAAAAAATAGTTTCAACGTTTTGAAATTGTTAGAAAAAAATTATTGATGGTTTATTTTGTAGTGTCGTGCTGGTGTTTCATTCGCTTAGAAAATGAGAGACGTCGTGCTCAAAAGGAAACGGACGTTTAGCAAACTTTTAGTGTCAGACAGAAATAATCAATAGCAGCTACAGAGGCAAAACTGAATTTAAATATATATTCTGTTTATCAGTATTGCTTGTCTGAAATGGGACATTTTTGAAGCTGCGTTTTGAAGCTGCGTTTGACATAATTGGACCGGTTTGAGAAAAATGTCCTGCTCTTTTCATTTGTAGTTAAAGGCCATATATAGAATTGTCATAATTTGTTCAAATTTTGTTTACTGTAGTTTTGATATCTGTACTAAAGGAAGTATAATTTTCATAATCTTGGATTAAATAGAAAAGGAGTACTCTGATCTCAAACATGGGAAATATTTTGCCCAACTGGTATATAATTTATTAATTCTTTTTGGCATCTATATCTCCACGAAAAAAAAAAATCTGTATCCAGAGAGTGCAATTAATTTTATTATGTCATTCAGTCATTACTAAGACTGAAAAGCCTATACCAATAAGAGACTGGTTATGTGACGAAACGAAAAGAATTGCGGCTGACACATGAACGGGACCCAATAAAGGCATGGGAAGTATGTATTAGACTCGTTAGGGTGCGCTCGATTCATCACCGTTTGACGTCAGCATCCCCATTGCTTTGGCCCAAGACCCCTTCAGTAGCAAGGCGTAGCTCGCTCACAGTCACAGAGCCGACATTTCGATTGCTCACCCTCCCTTATTCTTGTCTCGATCTGGAGAACGCCTTGTCATTCAAGGCACGAAGTGCCACTGTTTGATCGAATCTCCCCCTCCTGACCAGTAGTATAGGGACCAGTAATATGAATAGCTTTAGCTACTGTCGAGTGTTTCACGAGGGGCAGAAGTTGATGATATCGGCTACAATTTTGGTCCTATCGAATCTTTGTATTATATTATGTTGTTTTGATGACGAATTTAGACATGGCTATTGAAGAGGCCGTTATAAGTTAAAAAAAAGATATAAGGATTAGTGGTGGAATTAGAATGATGATGAGAATCTCGAACAAGTACCAAGGTTATCTGCCTTCCCTCGCACACATTTTGGAAAAAATCCGATGGCCGTTTTTTTCTATTGAAAAAAAAAAGATGAACCTTGACATTAAAGTGCATGGGTTTCTTCACCCAACACATATGATATGTGCCTTAGACGGACATGGTAGACTCATTCTATTTATTTTTGCAATCTGTGGGCAGACAGTGTGCGTCATCATCACCACGATGTGGAAAGAAATAATTCCATCAAGACTTTTTTTCCTACCTGAGATGTAGGCACCATTTTAACAAAGGTGTAAGCTTATAAAATTCGGAGTTCTGATACAGCGTCGAGTTCTATTGATATGTTGTAAAAATAAAAAAAGCAAATCATGTATCTACATCGGAAGGGTATCTGTAAATCTTATGCTGGGCTTCATAAGCCATCAAAAAGTAATAAAGAAAATACTGTGTAACCGGACTAAGTGGATCGACGTTAATAGATCATGTCTCATCAATAACCATTCGCCTATTTTATCGTACCACGCTCAAACTCACTTTCCCCCATTCCCCTTAGAGGCTCCCCCCAAACACTGAGAGATTCTTTGTTTTGCTATGAAAGGACTTTCTTATCCTGTCCTTACCAGGGATAAAAAAGAGTCACCAGTAAGCAGTCAGTAATCTGTCCTAACGATGTAATGGGGAGAAAACCAGTCGTGGCTGACAGAGATTCAACAGACAACTATCCTCTTTCTTATTGTCGCGTTTTGGGCAGTATGCAAAGTATTCAAGGGCATAGAGTAATCTAGCCTGTGTAAGACAAGACCAAGAGGCTTCTATTTGGAGTCTGAAATCACTTGTAGAATCTCTCAATAATAACAAGGATTTTTGGAAACCAAGGTTTGAATTCCTGATACCCAAGGCGTTTTCCCCTTTCAATTTGGTTGATGAAGTCTTTGAAATTTAGGCTACTTTCCATCAATCTAAAAGACTTGAGCTGTTTTGTTTAGAAAAAGACCGCCTCCAAAATAGAGAAAAAACTGAATGCATGATAACATAGATGAATTAAAAATAAATGGAATATGAAAAGAAAGAAAAGGATTTAAATAAATGAAAGTAACCATCGTATACAGTTGTCACCTGCTTAAAAAGTTTGACAAAGAAATCACTCTATCTGACACTTAAATGGAACTGTGCCATTCTGCTGTTTTTGTACGTTGAACCAAGCATTGTGTAGGTTGGATGCAACGCTCTTAGATAATTAAACCCATGAGAGGCCATTATTCGTTGCCTTTGGAACCTGCGAAGCTGCTAATAGAAATTTCGAGCAGCCATATTTTCTCACACGTTTTAAAAAAAAGATCAGGATGAGGATGGTTGTAAATATAAGAAGTAGCCATGGCATTGATTGATTGTTTTGTCAGGTAAAATGTTCACACTGATTTCACGCACTTACACTAACATTCTCAATTAAGCTTCTCCACCCTGTGGTCTAGTATGATATTCATAAAAAAGCTAGACTTATATATCATCTTCTTCGTGAAAACTTTGATAACATAATATAGAGCCATAGGGTATTTAAAATACGTTGTGTTCTCATGCCGCATTCGAAGGCTTCAGCGCTAGAATTTACCGTGTACTTCTGTTTCAAAATTTGGTCTTGTCCCAAAGTTAGAACGCTTCTCTTACTCTTAATGGTATTTTATGATTCGTGTTGCTTTTTAATATGCCACACATTTCAGTATTGGTTTACCTTTTACCAAAAGTTATACGGTATTTCTCCATTCATAGAATGAGTAGAGTGGGTTATGTGCTTACTCGTGCATTTAACCCTTTCACTGCCAAGGACACAAAAAATCGTCAAGATTTGCCTGTTCTTATACCAGATAAATCTGATTTATCCAGTTCAAGAACACCTACATTTTCAAGATTTTGCATATTTCAGTAGGGCTAGAATCAGTATTCGCTGTGAAAGTGAAAAGGTTAAAGCTTCTTTGAAGATTGATATTCAGATGTGAGAGACATAATTTTTTCACATCTACATGGAATCGCTTCAAGAAGTTCACAAAACTTCATTACAACGAATGTATTAAATGAGTGATGTACACACGAGACCCCCATTTTTACATAGATGAACAATGCAGTTGTAGACTATCTTCAATTATTTTTCCAAAACATCCGATGCGAGCAGTTGAAAATTTATACTATTATGGCGTTTTATGTAGGTCTCTTTCAACATCCAAGACTATAAAAACAATCTATTAAAGTCATTCCTTGTTGGCTTTTGGTCATTTTTTTTTTTTGGCGTTTTTTCGCTGTTCTTAGTCCCGAATGGTAAATTTTAAATTGTCCATTTCGGAAAGGTTATATTGATCTAGACGTGTGGCACTTAATATTATGCTAAATAATCATTTTTTCTCTCCCCCCTCTCCTTCTCTCTTTTTTTCTCTCTACGTCCGTCTTTCTGCTTGACTGCCTGTCTGTTTGTCTGTCTGTATTTCTGTCTGTCTGTCTGTCTGCCCCCACTCTCTCTTCTCCTTTTCAGATATATCTTCATAATATTCTCCTTCTAGCATTGGAAAGCACTCTGTCGTAACAGGGTCAATTGGTTCAACAAATCTAGGCTTGTTCTAATTGATGTTTGATACTTCACTACTGCTCTTTTTTCATTCTTTTCCTCAATCTGTTTCATCTTCTTCCTTCCATCACCATCGTTACTTGCGATACCTACTGCGTTAGCCAAAACTAGTCGCTACAATTTTTTGATACCTCGTAGTTTTAATCATTGAAGTTTTCCAAGTTAGTTCATCATACTGCTTCATACAGTACGGATATTTCATTTTACAGACATAATTTAAAAACTCCTTTAGGAGAGATCGCTGTTTTAAAATCATTTTGTCCGAAGCATTTTTGTTATATCAGAAAATATGAAAATGTTTGGACTTATGTAGCACATTCAATCCGAAGGTGAGCGCAGAGAAATTCGATCTGAAGCCTCAATTAGTCAGAGGGCAATAATAATGAATCAAGGCGTCCTGTAAAGGGTACCTTGCCGGAAATGAAGAGAGGTAATTGAAAAGAACGCGTTATTGCCCTCCTGGGGCTTATGGCAGCGCGGATGGAGACTGGAGAGCATGATCCCAGGGGCTGAGTTGTCATTGACTGATCTCATTGCTTTTTACGTCACGCACTCATGGCCAAAACGGTAGGTGCTGTATGCAATCTGAACTGAGCGCCAGGTTACTGGATTCGATAGATACATGCGTCTCTTTTGGCTGTTTTTGTATCCTTTTTACTCCAATCGCCTCACTAACTTCTCCCAGTTGACTAATTATGTATGGCTGTAAGAGTCCGCACAACCCGGTTGGGAAAGTCATCTCTGACAGACTGCCGACACATCCAGAGGATGGTATTTATTTGTCAGGTGTCTGCTTCACTATGCAAAACTGGACAAAAGCACCTCTATAAGTCACACGGCTTTGAAGGACTTATGATCATGTCAATTCACTCTACCGCTTAAACGCACGCCTATTAAAATAATTCAATATTGATAATAAGCTCATGCAAATATTCTGTACTTCAATTTTGAAAAGTTTTCGGCCCTTTGGCATCCCATGCTGGGGTGGTAACGTAACAGTTAGTGATAAAAATAAACTCGACAAAGTTATTGAGAAAGCTAGTGACGTGATAGGTAGAGGACTTGTCAACATTGACGTACTGTGTGAATCAAGAACGACGGAAAAGACCAAATGTATTCTTAATGACGAGACACATCCCCTTCATAACGAATTTGACAGTAGATATCTACAGCGTAGGGGTAGAAGGACTGATCGTTATGGCCATTTCCTCTTGCCAAGTCCATTTCGATCTTGAACACTTTACACCCAAGGCCGTAATGAGATTTATTGTTTTATCTGTTATTCATGATGTTATATTATTTCTCGAATCATGTATGTTTATTATTTGTTTTTGCCTATTCATTTTATTGTTTGCTGTCTTATGGCGCATCCCTATGTCTGTATGTAACATTGTAAAATAATTTCCCCGTTGACGGATCAATAAAGCTATCCTTATCTTATCTTATCTTACCTAAACAATATCTCACCAATAACGCAATATCGTTTTAAAGAAATTTACTGAATGTCGCGAATAGGAATGCAATCAAGATTGCGGGAGGTTGGGATTAGTGTACCAGGGACTTTCCAAACATGGCCAGATATTAGTGGCAAGCTGTGTCTATCAAGTTAACCCACTACACACAGATATATCAACTCCGTGTTGTTCTCATCTCATCTCATCCACATTCCACGCTATTTTGTGTCCCATCATCAGTTGTCTATCTACAAGAACGCTGTCATTGCCACTGAACCATGACAGTGGTCAGGGAGGTCAGCTTATCCCTTGACGTTGACCTTCAACGAAGACAAGATAAAGGAAAAGAATTTGATTAAACATACCACTAGTTTGACATACTTTTTTTCCTAGTTGGGCGGAGCCTTATCTCATCCCTTTTACAGCGCGGTCAGATTCTAACCAAGCAGAACATGTCAAAACTTGGATTGCAGCGAGCTGATATATGCCAAAAGTCTGAATTTTATTAAAGCAAATAGGATGGGTTTCTTGCTTTTGGCAAACATCTGTTCACTGACATCTTATTTATCTGGAATAAGAACAAGCAAATATTGAAGATTTGAATACAACTTGTCAGTAGTTGAGAGTTGACCTTAGCATTGAAAGGGTTAATATTAATTGATAACAAGAGAAAACCAAGGCATAAATCAATAAATGTCAAGGAAAATGGGAAATGTAAATCTCACATCCTTTTACGGCATCATCTATAACTTTGTCGTATTTGTTCCATCTTTTACAACCGTACCTTGATTCCTTTAATAGTCGGCTGATATGCCTTTTGACATTGCAAAGTAACCTTACTTAATGACTTCAAATTGTTTTCACGCTAGTTGTTTAAATACCAATACACTTATATCGTTTTATTCGTCAGCATTGGTAGCTTTTAGTCACATGATAAAAGTGACAAGATACCCACGTGAATCACGAACGACAGCATATTGCAATAAAACGTTTGAAAACGCATGAAAGCCGAGGAAACCAAAATGACAGCCAGGCCATCGGACCAAAGCCAATAAAAGGTGGTCGAAAATTACGGTACCTCATTTTGCGCCTCGTGCTTCATTTCATGTCTTTTAAATAGTGCCGGTTACAGAAGATAATATACTTAGCTCCTTGCACTGTCAATCATTTTTTCCCTTCAATATTTCCATCTATTCTCTTTGACAATTTTTTATCGCTTTTTTGTCATCATCATGATCATCGAAATTGATAAAATTGAAATGAATAAAATTCATAGGCCTAAGCAAATCATAATGCAACGCAAAGATATTTTTTTTTCATTTACCACATCATAAAATCTTTATTGCTTACACGTTTCGGGTGCTTGCCTCGTCATGATATTATTATGTTTCTTACCCCTCAAGTTGGGTTACGAGTAGTGAGTGGGCGCAGACACCGAGTGCCCTCACTCTCCTGGAAATAAGATGGACGTGAAGAGAAAACCGTATCATCATAATATGATGCCTTCAGGTTCATCCGTCTGAACACGAAATGATTTAGCTTGGTCCTGCCTGAAAAAAAGAGGAGGGAGAATAAATCCATCCTATTTGCTTTCATGTATGCCTGACTGATCAATCGATGAGGGGACTGGAGAGGATCAGTCTCTATGGAGACTTGAAGGGAAAGCATCAATGCACTTTACTGTTAGAGAGAGGGCTTGCGTCATTCATTTGGGGTATTTTATTTTCAATACCGTCCGACGCTCAAATAAAAATAAAATGAAAAAAAAAATGTATTGTGTAAGAAAGGAAGGAAGGGGGGAATAGATGCACACAAACAAAGAAACACACGCGTATACACACATACAGAGACAGATGTATACATATATATATATATATATATATATAGAGAGAGAGAGAGAGAGAGAGCGATGCACATGCAAAGAAAAAAACATATACAGAGAGAGAGAGAGAGAGAGAGAGAGAGAGAGAGAGAAAGGAAGGGGGGGGGGGGGCTGGGGGTTTTCATTATTTAGATAGATGCGT
>JAUEKZ010018834.1:0-18578 GCA_031471865.1 Melibe leonina | reverse complement strand
AGATAGATAGATAGATAGATAGATAGATAGATAGATAGATAGATAGATAGATAGATAGATAGATAGATAGATAGTTATATAGAGAACTAGGGAGAGAGCATGAGAGAAAAAAGAGTGTGTGAGAGAGAGAGAGAGAGAGAGAGAGAGAGAGCGGATAGAGAATAGTGAGGGGGAGAGAATAGAGAGAGAGGGATGAATTGAGTGTGAGTGTGTGAGAGAGAGAAACTTATGCAAGCAACAAGCCAGTGACAACATGTCAAGTCATCCTAAACTTGACGACACGCTTTTGTAATCTGTATGGGGGAAACGGAGCTTTTCCATTTTGCAGCACGTCCTCCATGTAATATTTTGCCCCGTGGCGCAAGCTACAACCACCCAACGCCATTTCAATTCTATTACCCTTTCACAGGACCCCCTCTTCATCTGCCCCGCGCCTCCCCTCCTCTATCGCCCCGAGTCACGCCAAGCAAGAGGCAAGACAGCCGCATCTTTTGGCCGGCTCTATCATCATCCCCTTGATTAGATCCCAATGCAATTGGAGCACGGAGCAGATCTCATTTTCGTCAGTCAGTAACTCCATGCCACCTCTCCACATTTCGCCTGATACATTTATTCCAGTTCTTTGGCCCTTTTCTGTTGAAGGGAGTCTAGTCTAGTCCCTTTGTAAAATAAGTGCTTTCAATTTATACATACATATAAATAAAAAGACAATGTCGGTAACGCTGTGAACGAGTCTAGACTAGACTCTGTGTATGTATTGACTCACACACAGAGAAGGTTTTTGATCAGTTGAAAATGTGTCTAACGCCGAAACAGTGTGCTACTTGATGTAAAAAAGAGAACAACTCAAGAAGACTCAACAAGGATAAGAACATCCCCCCCCCCCCCACACACACACTTTTTACACACACTGTATTACAAAGAAAATAAACGAAATTAGAACTTAAAAAACATAAACTGAACAAAGTATGCAAACATTACAATTAAAACTAACAAAAAAAATAAACGAACAAATTCATGTCACTTCAATTGCTTTGACGTCTCCCGCAAGAGAATTTCAAAATGTCTTACTAAACATTATAAAAGTGTGACGAGACAATCTTTCTATCATCAAGCGTACACACGTACTGAACAATGGAGAGCATTGACTTGCACAATTCTACGTGAGACAGTCATGATCGAGCACTTTCTTTTCTATGCTTTGGGACAATTATATAGTTCATGGAATTGTGTTGGGGTTTTTTTTAACCACGCAGCTGAAGAAATGAAAGAAAATTCCGGAACTCTTGTTTCGGATAAGGATATAATGGGTTAAGACTAATGGTATAGAGATACACTACATTAACAGGGAACCTAAAATTCACAAAAAAACCGTTCAGTTAATCCATAAGAATATTTTTTAACGTGCCCATACCAAAATAAAATGGATGTACAGCATGAGCTTGGCCGCCATTAAGGGGGGGGGGGGGGAACCCACACTTTTCCCCACATCTAGGAAGCTAACCCTTTTTCAGACAGACGCACAGAGCAAAAAAAAAATTAAGCCGAAACTTCATAACATAGCATCTTAATGTCCAGACAACGAACCTCCAAAACATTACACAATCCTTTGCGTGTTGGTTGTATTCTGAAAATACCGTGAACCTTTATCTCCTTTTTAACATTTCAGGGGCCCTCGTTCCTCATCGCCCAAGAATACAACATAACAGCGAGCGAACAAATCCTTGCTTGGATCTTACAAATCTCTAAGGATTGAGTTTGGGATTGAAAAATATCACCATTGGAAGAAAATATATCCCACAAAACCCCGAAAAATAATGTTTTCCTGTTTATAAGCTGTCGGCAAAACCCGTACGTAAAAGCGATAAATAAACAAATTATTTTTTAACTCACGCCTTCAGAAAACAAAAGAATATATATTCATTTCTCGAAAACAAAAAGGTAATATAAACTTTTATAATCTAAATACGAAGAAAACAAAATCACGCTTGGGACTTTGAGACAAAAGCAAGACCTCTACAATGACAATGACAAGGCCGGCAGCTCTCCCAGACTTATTGAATTGGAATCTTTCTGCTGGACTTATCGCAAGGGATCAATAGAGGTGTTTGACCGGCAAGAGACAAATAAATACTGGCTTACTCCTTCCAGCAGATACTTTGTTGAGTATAAATTTGGTTATCTGGGCCTCTACACCATTTCACATTCAATTCCACGGTAGAAAATAATTATTCATTTGTTAAAAATATTATATTTACTAAGATGCCAAAGATGATGTCTATGAAAATTCAAACACCATACAACAGTGAATCGTACTTTTTTTTTTAAAGGCTATAGTAATATTAATATATATATATATATGTTTAGTGTGAGGTCGCTGCACGACCAAAAAATAAGTCGACTCTGTATATAATGCCCTCTAATAAATCTGGTTTCGCCACTGATTGGGGAAAATTAATAAAATGATAATGTAATATCTAGATGATCGTGGAATTGAACACAAAATAAAAGCAGCAATATCAGTATCGACCAATGGGTGGAATTCAGGCACACATGAAAGAAGAATACAACAATATACCTTCCATTGGATTGTGAAAAATCTCGTAACCGGATTCCGATATCCGAGGCTTGCGGTATAAATTTGCATACATGAATAAGTTTAAGCGGAATTTCCGCGTGCGTTGAAGACGACGCTGGTAATACTGCTGGTAGGTGTCGGAGTACAATCGTGAATTAGTCGTTTTCTTCTTTGGCCTCCATGGCAAGGGGGACACGGATGGCGATATGCATGACGATGTGGAAGACAAGGATGAAAGTGACGAGGAGGAGGGAGAATTGCAGACCGACTTTGGTGAGAGAAAGTTGTACTCATCGAATGGGTTGGACGGCCGGTAACATTTATTGCTTCGTGTGTAACATGGTGAGCAATTCTCGCTCTGGGTAATCCAAAGAGCGCAATTTCTGCTGACATCGTCATACCTATCACCTGAATCAAAAGAGTCGAGCGGGTTTTTGCGATTTCTAGACGTATTTGAATAAGGTGATAAAAAATTGTTCGTTTTTTTCTCGCAGTGAAGGCTTTTCCTATCTCGAGAATGAATATACTTGTTCATTTCATAATCTTTTATGGCATTGTTGAGCTCAACTACACTTGACTCCAAACTGCAATCTGATGTCGGAATCTCCTCATAACTCTGACGTTTTTGTAGAAAATAATGAAGATCCGCCGTATCTCTCAAATCTAAACCACAGGGACTGGTGTTTGTGTGCAAACTGCCGTAGTTGTCCCTAGCCACATACTTGTCGGGAAGAGACACTTGCGTGCCCCTGGAATGCACCCGGAGATTTGTATTGCAAGGGGGGCAGCCCGATCTTGGGGCGAGAGCCATGATTCTATCATTCGTGGACCAGTCCATTCTATCCTCTGATTCAGAGCTGATGAGCCTTAAGTCATTGCATAGCTTTGGGTGCGGTTTGGTCTCCTCAGGCGACGCCATTTTGTTGTTGTTGTTGTTGATGTTGTTAATGTTATTGTTGCTTTTAAAGTATCCCTTAACACCAGCATTGCCATTAATGTCGTGAGACGGATTTGATTCGCAACCGACAACCTGTCTCCTGTTGTGGTGATGAGCACGGTTATGCAGCACCGTCCCCATTAATTAAAGTGAACACGTACCTATCTCATTAAACACACATAAACGATAGCCATTCACAAAGAGAACAAAACGTTTGTTCCTGCCATTGATGTATCTATCTAACGCCTAGATACTTATAATCCTTGGTCAAAAAATTATAACGAACTGAAATTCTCATTGATTGTTGAGTCAGAAACCATTACTGTTAGGAAACTCTCCAAGAAAAATCACTAAGCCAGGCATTTCTATATCCACGAAAATCATTCACACGGCAAAATTTCACAATGACAATGATTCTTTATTAGTTCAAACAACTCCAAAATTCCGACACCTCACGAAAAACGATTGGAAAATGTAAATGGATGGAAAAGAGAACAAGAAGCGATCACGATGTAAAATAAAACTGGTTGAAGATAATACAACTCCCCATTCAAAACAAGCAGCGCCAGCAACGCGATGCCGGGGAAGAAGGAAAAGTCTTCTGATTGAAGCGGCAGGGGAAGCAACTGGTGTTTCCCCATCTCTTCGATCCACTGATACGCAGGCCCGTGTCGCCCGGATTAATCTTCCCACTCCCTGGCATCGATACCATCACAAGTCGCCAACTGAAGGCTCACTTGTAGTAAATGCTGGGCGATCCTTGCCCTCCAAACGCGCAACAATTCAGAATCCCTGGAGGTAATTTTGTTGCAAGTAAATAATGATACATTAAAAGAAAACCGAAAAATAGAAAACAATCTCACGCCGGCATTTCATTATCGTCAGTGAGTAAATTACGAATCATTTCTTTCTTTTTCCGGACATCCACACGTGAAAGCATTGTGTAATAAACACTAATGGTAAAAGGAAATGTTTGGACCAGACATCAAATCATCCGGGCCGTCTACAGTATGGCCGCATTGCTTCTGCTCAAGCCATTTGATTTGGATTTAAATTGAAGTGAAAAAAGTGAATAGGCACAACCAACCAGCTGGCACGTTGGTTTCTGTTTGCTTAATTATGTTTATATGAGTGAATCCGATTTTGGTCAGAGTAAACGCAAAACAAGGAAGTTGCAAAGTAATATTCATGACCATCATTATTTTAAAACGAATGTAGACTATGTTACTGGTTACTACAGAGAGACAAGATGCAAAAAAATTGTTTCAAGAGAAATAAATTCATTTGCTTTATCCAGAAACGCCTTTTATATGAGAGAATTTGTTTTTTAAAAGGAAGGTTAAACAGGCAGCAAACAAATTTAAAAAAGAGGAAAGACGGTGGAAAATTAAGGCGATGAAATTCAATCCTTTTTTTTTTTAATTTGAAGATCAACTCCAGGCTGACTTCAGTTTCATTCAGCCCGCTGTTTGAGTCATTGGTATTTGTTACAGTTGCCTGGTGGATTTTCTTTTTCACAGCACCGACCGTTGAGATTTTATTCAAATTGTGTCAGTACTATGATGAATACAGTTCAGCGTTGTGGAGGGAAAACATTAAACAATATGACTGTATGAAAACGAAGGTTTACTCAGAGGTTGATAATGATGAGATTGTATTGATACCTTTCCTGTCGCGCACTGGGAAATTATCTGAAAAACGTTTTCTTTAACAAAACGGAAAAAGGTTCGTGATAATATGGCTAGAATGAAGAAACAAAGTAAATTTCTTTCGTGCAAAACTGCGGGGGCTATCACGAGCATTTGTTATTTAGAGATCTGACATTTCACATTTCAGTCATGAATTACTTTACTTTCATTTATACAATTGTCTTTTAGATTTAGTTTTATCTACGAATAAAGCAATCAGTGTCGTCACCTGGAAGTCAAACATATTCGATAACTACAACAAAGTAAGACTTGTGCATAGCTGAGGTAAATTATTTATAATGTATTAACACTTCTAGTGCTGCATACGATATATTATATTACCTGCTACCAAAACGTGCAACTCTATAACTCATATCTCTCATTGCGTAATATTAACATCAAAACCACAAGTAGACAATGACTTTGTTGTTTGAAAAAAAATGTAAGCAGTCCTTGCAAATATCCTGCTGTTAAAAGTATTTTAGTTGTTATAATTTGTTTCGTCTGTAGACACAGCTATTCTTTGAGAACGAGTTCTAAGAAATGGAATTTGCCCTGCGTAGGAAGCTGATAAAGAGGATCAAACAACACACAGAGCAGAATGACCGATGCCTGTAATCGTCAGCTGTTGACTTGCACCAAAGCCTTCTTTCCTATAACATAGAAACGGTAAAGACGGCTTTGTCAGCACGTGTAATCAATACGAACTGACTGAGCAGAATAGAATGTACTCGATAAAACGAAATCTGTCAAGAATGTCTACAATAAGATATAATAATAATTAGAAATAACCAATAAAACAAACAAACATAAACAACAACAATAAAAAAGAATGTGACCGGTCGTGCTGACTTCGTCATTTGATCAGTCAGTGTCGGTTCCAGCTCCAGTTAATGACAAAATTACCTGGACTGGATGGGCATGAATGCGATCTGACGGTGTTTAGTGTTTAGATGTTACATGATAAAGAAAACACGGTGCCATTATACAGCTATCGGCTTCTCTAGCCATCAAGTCACACACTACACAATCATGATGAGATACAGAAATAAATCCACACCATCGTGGTAATAGTCTTTTTTTTTTCATCATGAAACAAAAGGCGTATCGTGGGTGTTGTGAACATAATTTGAGAAACTATCAGCGGTGACGCAAACAAAAGATGTAACACTTTCAATGCGAATGACACCAAAATGTTCAACTGCTTTGAAAAAAAGGTATGTTTTAAACTGTTCTGTACAGCGATTCAAGAATTAGACAACGTGAACACCCTAAAACTCTCAACAAACAAACAAACAAACAAACAAGACAACGTGAACAACAGAAAAAAATCATCATCATCATCATCAAACCTACCCAAAAAATAAATGTTCGCTTATAATCTATGATTATCCCTACCACGTTCCATGCAATAGCCACATGGCCACAGAAATTAGATCCCATTAGAGACTGAGAAGAAACAGAGCCGATGGCTCTACACATGAAAGCTCCAGCCGGACACCGTTAATCTCAGGTAATTCCAGCGGCTCTGGTATTACAGAAAGAACACGACTTTAGTGCAGCTTTCGCCTTTTATGGTGCAATTTTATGCATGCAACATTTTTTAAATTATTATTTTTCTTTACCTATTCTTTCATTTCTTTGCTTGTTAGATGTTGTATCCGCCATTTTTCCTTATATCGAAACAACAGATTTAATTCAACCAATGTAGAAGTAGAAGAACCCTGTTTTACGATAGAATTTGATGAAGATAAAGAGACAAAGAGCTTGATCAAAGCCGACATGGGACATCATTATTATATGTGTAATCCGTGTGGTTTCAGGACAACAGAGGTGACGTCAACGTCAGTGTGGTGTTATCTAATTCAATCACTTGTGTTTATTTATCTAAGGGACAGAAATATAAAAACGACATGAAAAGATTATTCCGTTATTTTAAGAGATTTAGACCGTATGTTTGCTCAAGCACTGCCAACAGCTTATGCCGTATTATACGATTCCGATGAAAGAGGAATAATAAGAAGCGAAACCATAAACTAAATCGTAACACCCCAGTTTGGTTAAATTTGAACAAAAAACCGACAGCATTTTTTCTAAGCGACGATAACACAAAAATGACCAAAAAGGAGGAAAATAGCCAACTTGATGTCATCAAAAAGCAGGAATACCTCCTTTCGGAGAAAAATTAACATCACTGTTTTATAATTATAAGACACTTAATCGGATTTTGTTTCTTGCTTGTTTCTGTTTTTATCATCTCAGTGTGCTCTTCCTGTTTTTGTGCAATTTAAACATAATAATAATAATAATAATGGATGACATTTTTTGAGCGCATTTCCACCAAAGTGCTCGATGCGCTTTTACAAATTGCAAATAATTTGGGGGGAAAAAACAAAAAACAAAAACAAAAACAAAACAAAACATGACTTCGAGGCAAAATTTTGATCGAATCCAGCAACCCAGGCAATGAAGGTATGTATGTATCCTCCTTTCGGCAATCACCATGTTATCCCAGCTCTTCTTATCTACGACCCGGTTTTATCATAGCCTCAGCGCTAGCCGTCCAAGTTAGCGGAATCTTCCCAAAGCGTGTATCAAAGCCACCATCTTTCTATCTTATATTCTTCGGGAATCAGATGATCCTATATACATATATTTCAACGCGATCCCCAGATACGGGAACCCCCCCCCCCCCCACCTACCCTTCTCCTCCCCCTTTTCATATCGAGACAAAAGGTATCTAACCACAGCCTATTATGCATCATTCCGGCCCATCAGCGAGCCGTCTTTCATTGCACGTCAACTCCTCATGAATACTCTGACAGACAATTTGGTGGACACTATGGCAGTCAATGTGAAAGGTACTGATTTGTTATGATGGCTTGAGGAAAAAGTCGACCGACGAAGATGAAGCTTGAGGAGGAGGACGAGGAAGAAGAAGAGGAGGCGGAGGAGGAGGAGGAGGAGAGAAAGAACAAGGGGGAGGGGGGAAGCAGGAGTAGGTAGAATCGATCTCATGTCAGGTTGCTACAAATCATTTGAATCTTTGCCAAAAGCAACACAAGATTCTCTCGATCGCTCTATGAAAAGAGCAATCCCTCTTATACCCCCCCCCCCCCGGCACCCCTACCCCTCCTCTTACGGATTCCCTGCCATCACACAGGTCACGTTTCAGCTGGTCTCACACACACACACATACAAAAAACGGCCGCCCTTTTTCTAGATAATTAAGTTGTATTGAAAGCTGGGGGGAAATATATGCTTAAACACTTGGGAAAATAAAATGATTTGTTTGTGTAAATATTTGCTTTGATATTGCTCTTTTTTCCCCATAATTTTGAGAAGATACAAATGCAGCTTGCGGAGGTTAACGTTATAAACGATAATGCAGCCAGAACGAGAATTGCTTCCACCCATCAAAAAGGTCAAATTCAACAGCCGAAAAAAAGTGAAAAATATTTGAATCTGAAATTGCAAGCCAATACTGAAGACATAAAATTCGAACAAGACAGGGGACTATTCAGTATAGTTGCACAACACTTTGTGTGCCCATGTGGTCTAATGTTACGAAATCCTTATAAAAACACTTTATCTATTTAACAACGAAGCTCTAATTTAACCAATTTTTTTAACAACAAAACAAATTATCATTTAACACAGTGAACCCATGACCTTACGATGCCTTCTTTTTCTTTTATTCATTTTTTCTCGTATTATTTTCCCTACATTCTGTTGTTGGTTTTTTTCTTGTTTCTTTTCACACAACACTTTCAATCTTTTTGGTCGCGATTTTGTCATTCTAGACTCCGCAGCACTCTAGAGGCTAGAGTGATAAGGAGCTTCCTGAAAGGAGACCCTGTGACATCTCTCTGACTGCCGGAGTTTGGCACTTCCGCTTGGAAGCCGTGGAGTTAACGTGGTGAGAGCCCATCGTCGTCTCAGATTCGACAGGCAGATCATGCTCTCTCATTTTGGATCCGCTGCTCAAGTTACCTCTTGTCTA
Organism: Melibe leonina; assembly: GCA_031471865.1. Classification (NCBI taxonomy): domain Eukaryota; kingdom Metazoa; phylum Mollusca; class Gastropoda; order Nudibranchia; family Dendronotidae; genus Melibe; species Melibe leonina. The sequence goes on along the minus strand of JAUEKZ010018834.1, from coordinate 9,372 downwards.
CCGACAGACTGATACGCATTTCAACTCATGAGTCATCATAACAAAATGCAGACCAAACAAGGAGCAACATACATCAAACACGGTTGATATTATTATTAGTATTCAATTTCATAAGATGTCAGATATTCTGGGGGGGGGGGGGAGTCTTGATACACTGTAATTTGATCATTTTCAAGATTTGAAGGGTGCATGAAAGGTGTCAAAATGTAACATCAACACGAAGTTGTCTAAGTCTAATCGCTGCACTGTTTTCGATGCGAACACTTTCAACAACTTCAACAACGAAATTATAATAACACTATTGTGGCTTTGTCTACTAGTATGTGTGCTGTTGTCGCATCTTTTTAAATATACAGCCTGGTTATATGTAACGGAGTGTCATTGAGTTCTATTTTCCTAACTAATATTGAACCTATAGTCAGCGTGAGGCTTGCCTGAAACATAGAACACCATTATTTAATTAGGGCAGTGAAAACTTTTTTTTATCACGTGTACACTTCAAACACTAGAGATGCTAAAGTAGCGTAGCATTATCTATTAAAAAACAAACAAAAACTGGCAAAGAAACAAAAGGAAAACCATTCGTAATCGGTTCCCCCATCTTTGTTATTTTAAGCGCTCTTGCGATGTCTTCTTACCCATTGCGTGTGTCTCAACAAGCATCTAACAAACTTGTTTTTCTTGACCTTTAAAAAAAAGCAGCAACAGAAGAAGCAACAAACAGCAACATAGAAAGCCCAAAGAGTATCTATTTTCAATTCAATCGAGTTCTTCACGACAAAATTTGAAAGGCGTGTTCCAAATCCAATCAAATAAACCGCTTGTGTAAAAGTCAGAGGTCCTATGTTACAACCCCTTGATCAAGGATTGTGTTTGCCCGATACCAAAATAACAAGGTAGTACCTGGGGTGCAGTGCACTTGCCCTGTTTAAGAAGTGCACCCATTGCATCAAGGATAACTAAAATAAAATGAATGACTACAATCCTATGAAATAATGTTCAAAGAGTGACAGTCAATTGAATAAATAAAAATCCAGTACGTCCGAACCCAGACAAAATAAAGCCGCTATATTATCAGCTCAAAATTACTGCCATAAGAAAGGCCGATAAGCTATTTTGTTTGCACTCAATCAAATAATAAGCTTTTTTAATCAGAACCCAGCGTGAAGATAATGAGATCTTTAAGCCGGCTGATCGATTTTCTTTTTCAGCAACGCGCTGACCAAAATGACGTCAGCGATGTGAATAATTTTTTTTTAAAGTATTGAACGAGATTATCATTTATCATATTATAACGATGATGATGATGATGATGATGATGATGATGATGATGAATGATGATGATGAACGATGATGATGGATGATGATGATGATGATGACGATGATGATGATGATGATGATGATGATGGTGGTGATGATGATGATGATGACGATGACGATGATGATGATGATGATGATGATGATGATGATGATGATGAACGATGATGATGGATGATGATGATGATGATGACGATGATGATGATGATGATGATGATGATGATGATGATGATGATGATGGTGGTGATGATGATGATGATGACGATGACGTTGATGATGATGATGATGAGAATGATGGTGGTGATGATATAACTTTTAGAGAAAAAAAAATGAACATTCAAGTCTAGAATCATAAAGTAAAGTCACAATATTCCATGCCATGGATTTTATTGGCCTACAACTATTTATAAGTCACTGAACTAATGCTTTTGAACCTTTCATTAAATTCAAAAGGCCGAATCAATCGTCATTCATGGCACAACGTGTCTTATTGATTTTTTACATAAAAACAATTTCATTAAAATTCACAATATGCCCAAAGACGCTATTGACTAAGCGCAACACAATGTTACAAGAATGTTAATAAAAAATCAAAATTCACACACAAACATAGCTAAATAATAGGCAATTAACACTCTAAATTAGCACTCTCTAAGATAAAGTCTAAAAACGCTTCATTCAGACAAAAACGTTTGCGTCAATGATTGAGAAAAGTCCAAAAACATTAGAAGAGTTAGACCTGAGTGTTTGGTCACGTGACGGTCCGACCTAGGAGACACAAAATGGTGTCAATTAAGGTCATTGTTTACGTACATAGATTGCATACTAGAAGGCAAGATGGCGGACACTTGAGATAATAGAAAGATCGAATCTCGCTCGCTTGGCTCCCCATATGCGGTACGTACCATTAGACACCGCGAATGGAAAGTCTCCGGTCTATATCTTCTAATGTCTTTGAAAAAATCATTAATCAATCTTAACTCTGCAAGCAGAGAGTTGCACAACTTTGCACCAGATACAAAGATACCTGACCGCTACCCTAAGGGGACTTATAGGATGTTTAGAATAAAGACATTTTGAGATCTTCATGAATGAGTAGGAATTAAAGCCGCGGTCGTTATTTATTTGCGATAATTGGGTGCATCTTGGTGCAATCAAATTATATTACATGGCAGAAAACTGTGACGTAACAGTTATGTATTTTAATTTTTCAATCACTGGTACATTTCACGAGAAAAACAATAACCAGTAAAACAGCATTATAATGCAAGTACATACTTTGTAAACACGAAGTGGTAAAATTGAATGAGACTCTTTGAGTAGAGAAGTTGATAGAACGGACACATCCCAGACCTGGCTGAAGAGGGAGGAATGAAAATGGCCAGGGACAATGTGTGTCTGTGCCGGGTGATTGGGGGGGGGGGGAATTCTATCAAGTAAGAACAAACAACCAAACAAACGAAAAATACATGACAATGAAAAGAAAAGGAGAATGGACAGAGACAAACCAACAATCAAGGAGAGAAAAGCCGCGCCAAGAGGCGACGAGGATGTGGACACAGCTCTTGGCACAAGAACACGGCCAGTGAGGCCTTATGTTCAAGGACTTGGGCACACCAGGAGGACAAGAAAAGCGAAATGTTGCCAGTCAAACAGTGATTTTTTTTTCTATTATCTTCAAAGCTGAAGAAGTTGTTCGGGTCAGATTGGAGGTTTGCGTAGAGAAGTTAGAGATATTCAATCATTTTGATGAAGATGAAGATCTAGAGAAGCTAAGACGATTTTACAAACACTTTCATTCGTTAGGCTATTATTATTTTTACGAAATGAAAATTTTATAATCGAAAGGTCGCAATTTTATTAAAGGAATTGAGAGAAAAAATTCGATATGATTACACAAATGAAATGCGATTTTATTCATTTTAATTCCTTTTCTTTTCATTAATTCTTTTTTTATTCTCCAATCTACTTCTACTTTGTTACATTTCCTCTTCCTCTAACATCTTTCAGCGTGCAAATTTAACTATGAATATATTATAGATACCGTTTGATGGTAATACCAGGTATCATTGAGGCAATAAAACAGAATGTTTTTTTTAAACTAACGGAAATAGAAAAGTCCCTTATAAATCTAACTCGCAATGAATTTACTAAAGGTTTATCACAATCAAAATTATAATGACGAGAATAATAATGACCAACAAAACAAAAATTGCCTCGCAGTCACATGGACGCTTGTCGTAAACTGTGCAACATTGTTAAATGTTTGGAAGAACAATAAAGAAACAAGAAATGGACTAATTTAATTGAGTGAAAAAAACTGTTCGTACACAAAATGTCATGAATTCCCATTACAAGAATGGTAGTTTTTCAGTTAAGGCATAACTGGAGCAATTATTGTCGGTAATACAAATACGTGTAGTAATAAACTAATTAAAAGGGGAAAACATAGCGAGGACAAAAAAACATTGTTGTCTTCCATAGATATAAGAGAAAGGCGGGGATGGGAAAAGGAGAGAGAGTGAGAGAAGAAAAGAGAGGGAGAGATGAGAAGATGTCTGGGGTGTCCTTAGTAGGGGAATAAAAACCTTTAGTCTAATGGGTTGGTGAGAGAGGTTCGAAAGACGGCGACTAGCACACACGCTGAACAGAATCTCGAGGGCTTAAAAGTAAAAAAAAAAGGAGAAATAAAGGCTTCTCTTTCCATGGGGTTCGATCAAGAGTAGGGAGAATAAAGGGACATAATTAAGATGGTAGTCCACGAAACTCGATAGGAAGAGGGGACCATGACAGGTAAGGTTCGTACCCAAGTTAAATAAATAGATGGTGGGAAGAAAAGGATAGACAGAGGGACGAAAATGTAAGAACAAGATCAGAGTGTATAATGGCGATAACATCTGCAGGGTATTACGACATACAACAACCTGAAAGGGAAAAAAAGAAAAGGGGATACACAAAAAGAGGGGAACATATACACATAGACAAGGGCATACACACACACACACACACACACACACACACACACACATCTCGAGTTGGAACGATTCTGGAACATCATGCAAATCTCGAGGCGAAAGGGGAGAGAATGGTTAAGGAAATAAGATGGGAACACTTGAACTCGTCTTGAAACCCGCTGGAATTGAGTTACTTCCCCTGGAAACTCAATCTAACCCCATTTTTCCCAACCCACCCGTTTACAACCCGTCCCAAAATGATCGAACCGGGCAGGCATCGCAAAGGTTGGCAGGGAGGGAGGAGGAGTGGCACCCGAAAAGAGAGGGTAGGTAGCATTATACTACATAACAATATTATGCACACCCAACAAAAACAAGTGGACTGGCGAGGCTAGAAAAAAAAGGGATGCAGCGTCGTGAGTCACCAATCCCCCTATAGAACTGTATAAGAAACAGAATCCACGTCTTAACCCTTACACAGCGGGATCCAATTCTAATCAAACAAAATAATTGATATGGATATATATGAAAAATAACGTGTTTTTATTCCAGATATATTCAGGCTTTTGGCATATGTCAGTCCACTGATAATTTATTTATCTGGAATAAGAACAAGACAATATTTCAATATTTTGATACCTTAAGAAATAACGTTAGCATTAAAAAAATGTAACTATGAACTTGGCACTACCCGTAAACTGATATTTCATTAAAAATAATATTTAATTCTTTCCACAACAGTAATTTAAAGCGCTTTGTGGATAGTTCTTCTCACACTTTATTCAACGCCTGACTGACTCGTACAATGTTTGATTCAAGAAAGAAAATCTAAGGCCAATTTTTTGTTGTTGTAAACGGGTTAAATTAAAGAAAACCCACAAAATCCGCAATGAATTACGCAAATGTAAAAGGCTGATTTTGTCAATATAAACACAATCTCTAAAAACCGAAAATTGTAAGCCAGCTAGATGTAGAGAGAGAGAGAGAGAGAGAGAGAGAGAGAGAGAGAGAGAGAGAGAGAGAGAGAGAGAGAGAGAGAGAGAGAGATTCATAACCAAAACTGAGGCTGGAAATGGAAATTTGATTCTCATTCCAAATTACTGAAGTACTACTTAATTCCTCAAGCAACAGCAAAAAGCAGATGGCAGTCGATAAGGCCCTGCCACCAGTGTTTATCAAATGCCAACATTAAGCCATCCCGTCCCTAACTGCATGCGATTAAACCTCTCCGCGATGAGTAATCACTGCTGTCCACATTTCAATCACTGAAAATAACCCTTTTAATCATTCGCTTTTTTAACGATATCATATCCACGCACAATTTAATTTTCTGTCTCAGAATATCCAATTCACAACAATAACAGCGTTTCTCGGTTTAAAAAAAATCAATATCGTGAGCTATTCTAAGCGTCTGAGCAGTTCAAACTTTGAAGTTTACAAACAATTGGGCTACATGAAACGTGTCTAAACTCGGTCAAAAATTCGATTATTGTTCGAGGCGCCAAATCACCGTGCGCTTTTTGTGAATTTTAGAGACGAAAATACAGAACTTGGTACGAACAATATAAGAGATTTCTGTTTTGTAGTAGCTGTCTTTACTATAATGTATCAAAGTTTTCTTTCATCCTGTCTATCTCCTTTTTTTATTTTACTTTGTGTAGAAACTTTTTTTTATCATGAAATGCTCAATTCGGGCGGGAGACAGTCAAGGAAGGGAGACACATAAAACAGCAGTCAACTATGATCTGGATGCCGCAAAAAAATAATAACAATAATGATACTAGAATAAATTAAAAAGACACAAAAAATCGATTGTGATGAGGAAAAGTTACATCCTGGTCCGGAGGTCTGGTCCCCATACGTACATGGCCATGACGTCCTACGAGTACTGGGTCTTCTAACTGAGCTTTGAGATAAGGTCATTCGGGCTGACAGGGCCGAAGGGAGAGCGAGTGGGCGCGAGAGCTAATAAGGTCTGAGTCAATAGAGGGGCGTGAGATTGAACAACTTGGAGCATGCCACCGTGTGGACATAACTACTGGTCAGTCTTGAAACTATGAGAGTAAGATGGTATGAATGTTGTGAGTGTGTGTGAGAGAGAGATACAGAGAGGAGGGGCAGGGAAAGAGAGACATCGATAGTGACAAAGAGAGGGAAAAAAGGGGCAATGAAGAGACGATTCGATGGAAGGAAAGCATCATTATTTAGTCAGGGATAAACTGGCAGGGGTAGAATAACAGTAAAATGAGATTCCAATACAAACTTCCACCAAAAACGTCCATGACTACAACACACTTCATCTTACCACCAGCAATAAAACAAAGAGTTTAAGTTCCCTCTACTAGATTTTCTGCCACATTTGAGAAGATTAAGAAATACGATCAATGAAGGCGGGGGTCAGAAAGCATAATAAACAGTTGTTGTTTTTCTAGCAACAATCAACAACGACTATGACCAATCTCTTTAAAATAGCTAGACCGCAAAATACGAGCGGTACTCTATTATCATTATTATCATTGTGCTATTTATTTGGTCTAAAATCATCTTTATACGTGTATCATTCTTTTTATTCGATATTTCAGAAAGGAAAAAGGCACATTACAAAAGGTATTACTTTAAATAATGTCCAAAATTTCTTCTTTTTTTTTCTACTTTTTTGGGATTTATTTTGGATTATTACTATCATTTTTTTTTAACAATAAACCAAAGAAGATGAAGAGGGAAATGACATGGCGGCAGAATGAGGAGGAAGGAGGGTCATGGAAATGAAACAGGTTAGCAAGCCTTGGACCGGGATCACCCCGGGCCGTGACAGGGGCACAGGACAGCTCATTACACGCGCCGGCAGTCATCTCATTTCACGCCCGGTCGGCGCACCGGGGATTGAGTCGCGTGGCGTCATTTCATTTCATTCATTGAGCTACCGGTGAGTCCAGAGAGCGCGGCGCTCGGCGGATACGGAGCTTGTTTGGATGGGGGCAACCAACACATACGGGTGGGTTGACTGGATGGTGTAACCGGTGACTTGTCCGATGCGGAAACATCATTCGATTGAGCAGGAGGGGGGGGGGGGCGTTGAGGACAAACATGCTAGTGTGAGTTAATCTGAGGGGGACAGGGTGTGGCTAGTGAAGTCAGTATGAGGTGTGAGAGAATGACAAGACCACTGTTTTTAATTCATTGGTAGGTTTACTTGGGTATTTTTGAGCGAGTGAGTAAGATAGACAGACAGACACAGAGAGAGATAGATAGATAGATAGATTCTGATAGATAGACAAGACGGATCGATAAGAGGGAGGTTGGTGAGAATTCATGGAAAGGACAGGGATGTTCATTACCAGATTACAAGGCAAATTAGCTGATTGAGCCAACCCGACTGTGAACAGTGATCGAACGAATCGCAAAGCTTTAGTAAAACGGCCTGCGTGCGAGATGTTTGCTGTGAGAATTTGATCAAAGGGAGTATAATACTCTCTCTCTCTCTCTCAAGACATGGAAACCCCGTTCGTTTTCAACGATGGACAGAGCTCTGTTAAAAAGCTGGAGATCCAAACGTGCAAATAATTGGTTTTCATACGACTATCATCATCTTTCGTTCTTAAAGCAAACGGGTAGATAAATAATATTTAAAAGGTAAAACAAGAAAACATACGAAAGAAAAAGCATTGACGCCAAAACAAGTACAAAACCACAAACCATCTTACCATTTAAAGAATTACGTAAAATGGAGTCTCTATAAATCAACCATTAGATCGCTAGATCACGAGAAAGAGTAAGAATAGAACAGATCGATTGGCGGTCGAATATAAACCTACTCGTAGCTACATATATGCCACATGACCTTACGACAGTTTTTATACCATATTTAAAAGGACCGGGGCTCAATGGCGTGGAATTTAAACGTAGAACACTCTTTGCGTTGCAAAGTCATATGACCATAATTTCACGACGTCATCCCCCGGGGGTAACCTGGTAACTAAACTTGGTAAGAAGCTTCCGAGATTCAAAGAAGGTACTGGAAAACAATGGGTTTCCGCAAATAGACTTCGAGCAAAAACAGGTAGAACGGCAGCCAACATGTACAAATGGTACCTACTTGACTCTGTGACTCTCCTATCAATCCCCATTCCGGAAATTATCCACAAGATACGGATCATCCTGTTTTTAACTGTCAGATGACAGAACTGAACGGAGAATATGTAAGCGTACAAGCATTCAACGATGAATACAAAAAATTGTGTCGAAGATTTTAATTTGGAACGACACTACTACTACTACTACTACTACTACTACGACATTATCAAGCTCAGTATGGAATTTACACCTGTTGACATGAAACGTAAAACTATGGCAGCGACACCATTTTTATCTCATTATCACATTATTTGGTAATGTAACGTCAACATCGGTATGTTATGAGTATGTATGTCTAACTCTCTAGCTATGACACGAAGTAATTCCATTTAAATATCCAGTACGGAGACATGTCGTTGGCAAGTTCTACAGGTTCTCTTGCAAGTTCTACAGGTTCTCTTGCAAGTTCTACAGGTTCTCTTGCATGTATCATTGCTTCCGTACGTTTAACCCTTTCACAGACACAGCGTTCTCTGGTTCTAACCCAAATTAGCAAAATCATAAAAAATGTATGTGTTCTTATACCAGATGAATTAGATTTCAGTGTACTGACGTATGCCAATATCAGGTTTTCGAGAGATTCATCTGGTATAAGAACAGACAAATCTTGACGATTTTGGTGTCCTCAGCATTCCACTTACACAAAATCATCATTAACTGACATTGATATAGCAGCCCCCGTGCTTCTAATCTACTCCAATCGTCACTTTCAATCTGGCTCAACGATTCACTATCCCCTTAAATAGGCCTATACCAGCCCTGGCCAAATCCATAGAGACATGGGGTGCCGGCCGTTGGCCACCTTTGAACTCCATTGGAGGAAGAGCCCATGCCATACCCTTGACTACTGCCTCTCATGCATTCATTAATTATTTTTCACCCCCCCCCCCCCCGACACACACACATTCTCTCTCTCTCTCACTCACTCACTCTCTCTCTCTCTCTCTCTCTCTCTCTCTCTCTCTCT